>JAKSZP010013655.1:0-64363 GCA_022478985.1 Massospora cicadina | reverse complement strand
ACTCCATATAGTGTGGCAAATCTGGAGTGATCTTGACATGCTTCATTAATTTAGATATGATGTTCATGGGGGAGCCACTGTCGACTATGGCAAGGACTGGATTTTACGAAGTTGAACTGCAACATGGGTAACCAGACTTCCAAACTGGGGTTGCAGCATGAGGAACATGGGATAGTCATCAGAAGAAGAGTAAGCAGTATCAATTTCTTTATTATCATTGAATACTGAAACTTCTTCTCCAGGTATGATAGCTCCTGGTTTGTTCAAGGTTATGAAGGATTCTTGAGGCAGGGTAGGTATTTCAGTATGGAGCGCCTCGTCCTTCATGCTGACAGCCCTTTTCCCACCTCCTCAGCAAGTTTTTCTAGGTCTTGGTACTTTGTCTGAGACTGTTACAATATAGGTGTATTGAGGTCGAAAATTCTTCTGGTTTTTAACTACATGGACTCTAGGACGGTTAGAGGGACCTGTATATGTAGCCTTAAAGTGTAGATTTGATGCGGGATCTCATTAAGTGCTTTTTTGATTTCTTAGATACAGATAAACCCATTTTTCTGCCCTAGATTATTTATTTGAACCTCGGGGTAAGATCCCAATGAAGAGAAGACAGCGGTAATAGAATCATCCAGGGTAATACAATTGGTAGTGATTAAGAGTTGTGCTTGGTCATATAAACGGCCGGTAAACTCCATGGGCTTTCTCCTTTATTCAGGCGGATACCCATTAATGCTTATTTTTGGTTGGCCAGGGTTTAATTGCTGCTGAACTCTTGGATTAAAACTGTATGGACCTGTTCCCAGGTGTTGCACTCCTTCAAATGGGGGGTCATAATCTCCTAGGAAGTGTTATTGAGGAAGTAGTGGATTAGCTTTACCTTCTTCTGGTCGGTGGCCTCCTCCATGGAACTCTCATATGCACACAGGAAGGAGGAAATGCTTTCCTAGCCAGGGGTGAACCTTTCTTTAAAACTAGCTTTAAAGTTAGTTTCAAGAGGAGTGGAGAGGTGTTAATGGCAAGGATGGGTGCAGGTTTAAGAGATCTCAGTCTCCTTATAGTTGTAGGGGACCTTCTGGTCAAACCGTCATATTGGCCCTCAAAGTCCTCTTAGATATAATCACAGTTTATGTTGAGGGAGAAAACGTAAGCCTTATTTACAACCTGCTCTTTTAGTGATTGAATGTTGGCGCCCTGAAGGTGATTTGGCTCTTGAGGGTGGTTAACTGGTTTTGAAACCCTCAACAAGAATTGTTTGAGATGAGAGATATGAGTATCAGTAAGCTTGGTGAAGGCGCTGAAGTTGTTCATTTCGTCCGACAGTGCCTCAATGGAGACCCTAGCGTTGAGGGGAATCCATCCATCTATAATTTCCATCACTGAGCTTCATTCCAAATTTGATTGCGCATTTTAGCCAAGGCTGTTATCACATCCTTCCACCATGGGTCTTCAGGGCCATCAGAAGTTGAAGCTGCGGGACCTGGGGGCCCTTGAGGTCCATGGGGAACCTCTGGCCCTTTGGGTCCCTCACACCCTTTGGGGCCTTCAGGACCCCTAGGCCCTTCAGGACCTTCACTCCTAAAGGAGTAGTCATGAGAGGTCAGCTCCTAATAATGTTGTTGCAGGGTCTGTAACAGATCCTCAATTTGGAGGAGGCGCTGATTTCAAGTTTCCTCAAGAAAGTGGACGTTCTGATGCAGCTGGTCCTCAATATAACCAAAGATCCCACTATCTAACACCACAATTTGATCTTAAACCTCGTTGATCAACTGTCCGTTATCAATAATGGCCTTGCGGTTGTCATGGACAAAGGAGGAGGCTGCGTTATAGAAATTGACAATGTGAGAATGTAAGGCTTGGGTGAGCCCCAGTTGTCAGGAGACTCCTTGATGGTTCAACCCAACTAGTTGGAGTAGGTGATGAACAGCTGGGTGAATAAGCTGCGAAGGTAGCATTCAGAACCCACGGAAAGTTCTCCTGCAAGCAGCTGGGCGGAGGCTTAGAGGTCCCGCATAGTAAAGGAAATGGAAGAGGCACAAGAGTGGCTGAAGTGAGCACCCATGGAGTGGATGCAATTTATTAATTGTTGAACAACATCACTAAGGTTCTTGTACTGAAGTTAGTACTGACTTCCATCAACAGAGAGAAGGGAGAATTGTAATGTGGCCCATAAATCTAACCTCTAAGGCTGCAAGGGTGGTACTTCATATCATAAGGTACTAACCCATCGAGCAATGCTTATCAACTGACCAGCAGATTGATCTTCAGGGCTTCTAGTATTCTCCATTGTTTTTGATAGACGTTTTCACTTAGGACAGCTTGGAGCCCCCCTGTAGTGAGCACCACGTGTGTCAGCATTACAGTTCTTTGGACTGTTGCCAAGGTCTGAAGGTAGTCTCAATGCTGAAAATTTGCAAAAAAGGGGCAAGAAGATAATGGAAGGATGTATTAAGTACCAAATATTTTATTAGATTAAAATATGTCGATATTCATAGGGTGCAAAGGGGCATAGTGCCTCAAGGATATTCGTGGTCCCATCTGTTCAAAATCTTACTTTTCTTTCTCGTTGCAATCACTATTGCAACCTATTCAATTCAAGACTGAATCTAGTTTTATAATCTCACAGAGGAGATTAGTCTGCGCCCATGTCAGGGAGCAGTTGGGCAAGCAAGGTAAGAGGAGCAGGTGGAAGGCCTGCGGCCTCCAACGTTCAAAAACGCCCCGGAGAATCTGGCGGAATTGACAAAAATACTAAGAAACCGGTGGTCACTATTTCCCCGGAGATACTCGCATGGCAAGCACATTGCAACCAGTACATCAACACGCCACACTCCCAGCCACTTTCGTCGGTGGAATTTGGAGTCTGCGTATTTCTGGACATCCAAAAAACGGCCTTATGGGAAAAATTTTGTGAAGATGTACACATAATTTTCCTGACCACAGTTTACGTTGCACCTCACTCCATGTCACGCGGTTGGCTGGACCTAGGTTTTGAAAGCAAAACGGCAGCAGATGAGGCTGCAGCGGTGTGTGTAGTGGTCAACCTCCCCGAAGGGCAACAGGTCGTCAAAACTAAATGCACCAGATGGATAAAATCAAACCAAATTTTCCTCACATTCAACTTTTTGCCTACTATGGTAAAACGTGACAATTTGGAACAACACCTGAAAGATGGTCTCGCCATATATGGCAAAATACAATCTTTTGAAATGCAACGCTTCATGCTGATGCCACACCTGTGCACTGGCAAAGCCATCGCAGTTCTGACCCCAACTGAGGAGATCACGAAGGACCTAACCCAGATCCCACACTCCACTTTTATTGATATCACAGGGCATACCACCCACCCATTCCAGGTGACTGTGGACAGCGCGCCCCCCATTTGCACCCACTGTGACGCGTTTGGCCATAAGGCACATGCATGCCCCATCAAGGAGGGCGTCACATTCCAAGGACACCCCTCGGTGGCCATGGCCAGCGGAGAGGTGCACTATGAACCAACTGCAAGCACCAAGGAGGCCTTCCCATGGGGAGCACAAGGCTGCTACCTACTGGTAAAATCTATCTCCCCACAAGAGCGGAAGAAGGCCAAGCAGGCCCGTAGGGCTGCGGCCAAGAAAGCGGCCAAAGCCACCACCACTATCCCACACTCACAACGCCAGGAGGACATGGAGACCTTCATGGCAGAAGCAACTCAGGAATCCATCAACCAATCATATTGGGAAGCCCATGCCGAGCAGGTCACTCAATCCAAGAATCCGATGGGAGATTTGATCTCACCCAATCGTTGCACCCAATCTCTGGTTGAAACCAACTTGGGACCCATCCCAACTGAATAAAAAAAAATTATGACCCGCTCAACGGTGCACCAAACTCACCCACACCACAAAAAATTCATCCGATGTCAGGAAAACAAAAAGTGAAGGCTAAAGCCAATGTGACTCTTTCCACAAAAATCAACAAAAACTCTGATAGCGTTACTGCTAACACCCATGCTGCTGTGAAGGCCCACGGGGATCTAGAAGAGGATGGTGGGCCCAAGTGCCCACCCCCTTGCACCTAAGGTGCAAAGGGGAAACCTTCACTCTAGGGACGTTGAATATTTCTGGACTCAAGGCCTCCCCGTCCCAGGCTAGGAAACTGAGTTTTTTACAACACAACTTACCCGTGGATATCCTGGCCATCCAGGAGTCCCACTGTCCATGAGGTTCTGAGGAAGCTTGGAAAACAATGCTCCTCCCATCCCTATCCTTTTGGTTGATGCACTGTGGGGTGCTAAATTGGAAAAATAACTTTTTCAAATTTTTATCCTCAGAAACATTCCTAAATGGCCGAGTGCTTGTTGTCACCTTCTCGTGGGCTGACATAGCACATGCAATCATCAACATCTATGCCCCAAACGGTGTACACGAGCGTCAGGAATTTTTCTCGTCAGTCAAATCCCTCCCGCTACCCCCAGACTCCTTCATAGTCGGTGACATGAACTGTTGGCTAAACACACCAATGGACAGGTGGCCTTCCTCACCCCACCCCCCCAGGGTCATGTAGAACTATGCATTCTAAATGCCACCCTTGGGTTAATGGATGCACTGCTGCAGCATGCCCCACTGTTTAAAAACATGATGCGGCCTCATGTCCACAACGGCCAATCAAGGTCCATGACCCGCATTGACCTTATTCTAATGCCGGCGAAATTCCAACCCCACATCTCCCACTTCAAAACAATGAAAATGGAATTCTCTGACCACCGACTGGTCTCGCTAACCTACCACCTACCTGTCACGGCTGCTAAGGCCCCACATTGGTACAAAATCTGCCCCCCCCGAGCTTGGGTCACCAGGATTTTCCATGTGGGTAGAAGAGGCAACTATGGTAAAAAAGTTTGTTGCACCATTTTGCGCGGACCCCATTTCCACATGGGCAACTTTCAAAGATGACACCATCCACCACTCTCGCCATCTCTCCTCCAGACGCTCACGAGCTACATCAGCGGTTATCTTGCACGCTCTAGCTGAATTGGCACACTTGGAGTCCAACATCCCAGTTACAGGATACAGCTTTGCATGGGGACAGAAGTGGGCGGAGGCAGTTGCCTACCTCAATGCACTCGAAAGACAACACAAACATTGGGTTTGTGTTTAGTACAGGGCCACACACATCACAAAAGGCGACAAGTGCACCGCACATTTCTTTAAAAATATTTCGCACCATGCCAGAGTGTGGCCTGCACACAGGTGCAAAGATTGGGTATTTCGATTGCAGATACACCAGCTGAAGTGGCAATCGAAATGCAACAGTATTACTCCAAGTTGTACCAATCTGACCCAATTCAGCAGGCTGAAGTGGTGGAATTTCTCGACTGAGCCCACATCCGCTCCATTTTCTGATACCCATAAATAATGAATTTGATTACTCCGAATGAATTATGGACATCCATTCGCGCTGCACCAAACCAAAAATGCCCAGGCCCAGATTGCATTCCATATGAGTTCTACAAAAAATATTTCAAATATATATCCCCATTGATGCTCGCCTCACTTAACCAAAGCCTGATGGAAACGCGCCTCCTACCAGGAGGACATGAGGCCTTCACTGTCACACTCTTCAACAAAGGGGATAAGCTAGACTTAGCCAAATGGCGCCCCATTTCTCTAACAAACACAGACACCAAAATTTTAACAAAAATCATGGCTAACCGTTTAGGGACTGTAGCATCTGCCACCATCTCCCCAGAACAATTTGGTTTCATCCCCAGAAGGACAATTTGTGATAACGTGCACTCTATGGCTAATGTATGTCAGTCCACAGCCTCTGGGGCACTTGTATTCTTGGACCAACAAAAGGCCTATGATAGAGTAAACTGGGAATACCTCAGGGCCTGCCTCCATCAATTCCGCCTACCCCTTCGCTTCATCAACTGGGTATTGCTGCTCACGGAATCTGCAACAATGGCAGTGCGTGGCCCTGGCTTCCTAATGGAAGTAGTCCGCCCTCAAAGGGGCTTGCGACAAGGGGACCCCCTCAGCCCACTCTTATACAACCTCAGCCTTGACCCACTACTGCAAAATGTGAATGCCCAACTCACTGGGGTCCACGTGCCAGGCCAAGCCCCTGTCAAGGTAATGGCGTTCACAGATGATTGTGTGGTTGGGGTGTCTAATAATCAAGATGCACGCGCGCTTGAAGCTCTCATCCAGAAGTATTCCCGGGTAAGCAACGTGGCACTGAACACTTTCAAAACTGAAATCATCCTCCTTGGTCAGTTTCAGAATTGCTGGACCCCAACAATTAGTTCCCAACCTGGCCCATCTGCTCGCCCACGTCCTCGCCCTACTAATTCAAAACACACCGCCCCACTGGTGCTCCCCTTCGTGCCACGTCCTACCATAGGACCAGTACGCCATCTGGGCGTGTGGATGGAGGCAGGCGGATACGCATAGGCAGTAATGGAGTGCCATATTCTGGATAACGTGACGAAACGAATCGCCTCTCTCAGAGCCCACCCTACTTCCCTTACTGGCAGGATTGTTTTATCCAACTCCATGCTCCTCTCCAAAGTCTGGTTTGGAGCCCATGCCATCCCCTTCTCCCCAAGCTTCTACAAATCCTTGTACGCCTTGCTGCAAGGATGGCTTTGGTCAGGCCGCCTTCCACCAGTGCAGCTAGAGGTCATGTTTGGCCCTCAACATTATGGTGGCATGGGCCTTCTTGACTTCAAAGCCCATGCCGCCAAGATCCTGGGCACCTGGATTGCGGCTGTCACCACCCCTACACTCCCCTCCCAACACTGGTCCCGCGCAGCCCGCTCCAACTTCTCCCGCGCCTTGGGCCTCAACAATCCATAGAACCCCCACTCCCTGATGAAATACCTCACTTCACACACATCGGCCACAGGTCCTCACGAGACTAAAACCCACTACAAATGAATCCTACTCTCCATGCGGAGCGCTGTGTGGAGAATTCGTATTATTGGACATACAACCCAAAAATGCCGCCCCTCTCCTCAGTTCACACATGAGGTACAGGGGCTACCCATCCACGATTGCGTGATCCCCACACGGCCCCATGTCCTATCCAGGGTGGACTACCTGGACATGATGGACATCCCTTACTCCATTGAGACCCAAAAAAATATCTGTAAATATGTACACCATCCTCTGTTGCAACCTCAAGTCCGCTCCTATGTGTGGCGCTGCCTGAGGCAGGTGTATCATACAGCTGAACGCTCTAACGCTTTACACTCATCCTGTGTCGTGTGTGGCCAGTATGGAACGCTGTTTCACCGCCTGGAGAAGTGCCCTACCTCTAAAGTGATATGGCGCGAAGTTCAACGTCTTCTGGGCCAGGATCAAATGCATCCCTTCAGTCTGTCAAGAGATATGTTCGCTCTATCAATGGCCTCCCCCCTTCTGCCCTCCCTTCATGCTTTGATGATTGCAATCGGCATGTGGACCATCCACATGATTGTCTTAGATGCCATCGCAGGCTCCACCCCCACCCTCCCAGAAGCGGTCCACAGATTCAGGTCCCATTTGGTGGACCACTTTCAAGCGTGGATGTTTGGATACCTCCCACTACGTCACTGACAGCTGGTCTCCTCCTGGTTCCCAGTCTGGTTCATCAAATCAGACCCCTTCCTCCACACATGCTCAATTGTGGCTATGGCCCCTTCACACGTTTCCTCCCCCTCCCCATAAGTGGCGTTCCCCTGGCAACAAGAGATAACATCGCTTCTCTGGGGTGCCTCCCCTGGTACCAAGTTTCATCTCTTATGAGTCATATTCGGAAGTGTCCATCCCATGGTTGGCCTTCCCCGCAATAAATTTAAAATTTAAAATCTGTTCAAAATCTTTCATGGCCTTCTGGATTGACCGCCTGTTTGGCACCCTCATTGTATTTCGCCGCCCCATGACCAGATTGGTGGAAACTCTGCCTCACGTGACTCAGGAAGTGGGGATGAGACTCCTAAAGTCATCTCCATTCAAATAGGCTTGGGAATCAATTCACTTCAGCTTAATTTGGAAGTGGGGAATTCAATTTGTTTTTCATCTCAAGACCTGACATCCACCATCATGTTTTGTATAATCTTCTTTTTCTAAACATCAACACACTGGGCTGAAAATAAAGCTGAACTAAAATCTAAGATTTATTTTGAGCAATACACATATTTCCAATACTTTGATCATGTTTAATTATATCACTGAAACTTAACCACAGATCTTTGAGGCATTGTCATCAACACTTCCATCCCATACCTGGTTGCTACACTTGCAAGCTGCACAGTTGCTTGTATTACAGCCCATTGGCTTGTTTTGGGAGCTTTTGGTATTCTTGTGAACCATTTGTTAGATTTTAGGGTTTTTTGTGATTGCTAGTGCATTTTGCACCTAAAATTTCAGCAATACTTTCTCAGGAAATGTAGCACTCTCTACTATATTTAATCAAGATATGCTGACCAGGGGACGGACATTACCGGAAATCACAAAAAAATAAAAAAACCTGATCAAAAATGAACGGAAAGATAAAATTAAACCGCAAACCAGGTGGGTAGCGGAAACCGCTAACCCACCATGGCTGAGGGTGAGGTGGGGTCAGGCGGTTTGTCCTCAGACAAATCCGCCTTAACCATGTCGTTTTGGTTGAAAAAATGGACTAAAGTGGAGAGCCAGGGCGTTGGGGCATCCGCGTAGTGGGGGTGAAGGGCATTGTAGTATGAGTTCTCAACCTCTTCATCAAGCTGAGCGCGGTATATTACTTCAACAAATTCTGCAATGTGAAACTCAGCTTGAATGCGGGCTTCAGGGAGTTTGGCAAAATTGGAGATACTCTGGTGGGTGAATTTAGCAGAAGGGTTAAATTCTGCTAGTTTGGCGACATGCATGATGGTGGCTTTGGCATCATCAAACAAATTTGGGATGTCGCTGCAGGGAGATTTGGGGAAATTGGGGGGAAGTAGAGTGTGGGCAGCCCTTCATGGAGTTTAGCCACTGATTTGGCCACTGCTTTGCGTAGGTTTGGGCAACGGGGAGAGGCCACCGCAGCTAAGGTGAGCTGGTGGTCGCTTTGGTAGGGGGCAGCATTGGGTAGCGGAATGAAAAGTTTGGGGGGTGGGTTATTGTCAAAATCAGGAAGAAAAATTCAGCCTGACCATAATCGAAATGGTCAAGAGGTTGACCAGTTTATTCACTCATGATAACTTTGTTTGATTCATCAATTTTGGCCAGTAGGTTCCATGGATTTTGGCTCACAAGAATAGCGGATGAAGAATTGGGGTGGTTAAGAGTCAACTGGGCAACTTGGGAGCGAATAATGGTTCAAGCCTTACTCTGATTGGTGGGGGCAGATTTGGGTGGGTGAATGTGGGTAGTTGATTTGGTGGAAGCCGATTTTTCACTCTGGCCCATCAAAGTAGAATGTTGTGTGGGAGGGGGCAGCAAAACGCCCCATTTGGGACCCACTGAATGTGGCTCCAGACCCACATCAGAGTAAGTGGCTTGGGGCAGGATTTTTTGGAATGGTCAAGTCCCAAACAGAGGGGACAAATTTGGTGACCATTATCCACCCAAGCCCAAAAAATGCTCAGGCGCTGCTGCAATATGAGCATGGAGGAAATTTGTTGGGCGATGGCAGGGTGGTGGGGGATTATGGTGGCAGTGGCGCAAGGTGCAGCAAGGCGCTCTGCACCAGAAGGAACAGCGAAGACAAGGTTGGGTTGTGTCTCATAAGCCATAAGCCCTGCCACCAACTGTTCATATAAAAATTTGGGGTGAGAGGTGAGAGGGAAGATTCGCAAATGGCACCACCATTGTGGTGTCTATTGGAAGGCGAGTTTGGGTGGTAGGAATGGGGGTGTTTTTGTATATTAGGGGTGTGGAGGCCGCTGCTGCAGCATCCTCCTCTGTTTGGAAGCCAATATCATAATAGCCCTTAAAAAGGGAGGAAATTGATGAAACCAGCTGGTGCAAACGCAGTGGTGGCCACTTCAATTATTGCCTTGTTGGCATATGGGATTAAACGCCCATATTTGACACAGAGGCAAAATTGGATATTGGATCTGGGTAGGGCGAGAGGATGGGGGCGAGAGGGATGGATACGCGCCAGATGGAGCGTTAAGTCTTATGGGGGGATAAAATGGCCAGTAGAGTTTGGTGGACTTTTTGAGCCCATCCAAATTCATTTTCCTGCAGGGCGGAAAACGCTGGGAGGTGGAGCACCGCTGCCCCACGCTGGAGCAGCAGGCGGTGGATCTGAGGACATTAACTGGAAAATGGACGTGGGCAGATGGCGGTTGTAAATTAAACTCTTGTTTTTTGTATGTTCGCTCAAAAGTGAGTTCAATTGAAAAAAGAGATCTCTGTAGCACTCTCTACTGATAAAGTAATAAATACAGGGATTTTTCCAGACCACTTATACTAAAAATGAAAAAAAACTAATATACAAAAAAGTTAGATTTCTATATATGCTTTTATTAGATGTGGCGAGGGGGTAAAATTTGAACCCTATTAAGATCTCACTGCTCAGTATTTAATTGTATCAAGGCTTGAAGTTTGGATTAGTTAGGAATGTCCAACTTATGGAACATGGGGATTCGATCTATTGAAGCTCTTGAGTCTCGCTTTGCTTCAATGTAATGATCAATGGAGGGTCAATACTGGGTAGGACAAGTCCATTTGGCAAAGGTTTAATAAATTTAACCTAATCAATGGCGAGAAAAAAATCTTAACATTTTGGGACCCTTTCACCTCTATAAAAGGTGGTGGTCTCCACTAAAGAATTTGAACTGCATTGTTGAGGGGCTGGGTGGAGCCTCGGCATAATATCCATATTCAGCCACAGTTTTGTCACCATCCAATTCCTAAGAGCTGGATGATTTGACTGAAAATTGGATGGAATAAAATTCCCCCTTTTGATGGGTTCCACTGAGAATTGGCCAGAGTCTTTTGGCTGATTTTGTCAATATTATAAATCAAATCACTCGTATTACAATATAAGATCTGTAATTGTCCAACATTACCACCTTCAAGAGTGTTGGGGGAGAATAAGGGTTCAGGAACTGGCCATGGACTCAGTTTACAGTAGCTCCAGTAGTAAGGGACTTAAAGGAGTACTCAACCCCTCGCTTATAAGTGACTACAAAAGGGCCTTCCCAAATAGACCCAAGCTTCTCACTTCTGGGAGTGATACAAATGTGGTAATACAACACTAAGTTTGACACTTGAAAGGAAGGAAGGGGCTTCCTATGCTCATTTTGCGGCTACCCTTCTTTGGTTACCATTTTAGCTAGGTTAGTCATGGCATTGGGCTGCAGCTGGACGATTTGTTGTAACTATCTTTTCAGGGCTTTTTCAGTATCTTCTGTCCTAACAGAGAAGGCGTCTTTTTCTAGCAGGGCTAGTACTCCTTGTTCCTGACCATATAATATGCAGTAGGGAGACATTTTATGGATTCAATGGTAGCTGATACAGTAGGTCATGAGGCCACTAGGTAAGAATTGATCCTAGTGTAGAGGATCTAAGCTGGCCATCTTTTAAAATATAAAACCAGGGTTCCATTTTCTCTTTCCACGGTACTATTTGTGGAGGGGTTGTAGGGGGCCAAGAAAAGTTGCTGCGTCCCCATGGAAGTGGCCAAAAGCTTTACTACCCACAAAACGAAATTCTTCCCATTGTCACACAGTAGGACATGGGTCAACCATGTTGGGCGAAAATATGTTGATGGAGGAAGGTGGCAGTAGCTTTGGCGGTCTGGGAAGGAAGAGCAACCGCTTCAACCCATTTGGTGAAGTGATCAATACCTACCAGGATTTACCGATTTCCACTGGTAGTCTGAGGTAGCGACCTACCACATCCAAGCTTATTGTATGAAAAGGTTGTTTGGCGTGGTAGTTTATATTGATACTTGGGTTTGTAGCTGGATTGCTTCTTACAGATTAGGCAGGCATCCACCACTTTAATGATAGACTCCATGATTCCCTCCCAGTATTATCGTTCCTTCACCCACTATTAAGTTTTATGCACTCCACTGTGCCCCAGCATAGAATGGACTTCCATAATTATGGGAACTTGCTCGGAAGGTTGAAGGTAAGGCAACTAATTCACTCCTACATTCTTATACAACTTCCCGCTTTTCACCTTGGTGTTGCAGGAGTTTCAGGCTAACATTTACTGGACAGGCTCATCCTTGTCTTCCCAGGTGTCAGGGGTCATAAGGAGGTCATGCAGCCTCTCTGCTTCACTATTATCCAGGTGAAGGATAGGTAGCTAATTCAAACCATCAACTTTCATATGGCGGGTTCCAGCTTGGTGATCAGTCTTCATATTTTAGTGTTAGAGCTTTAAGGCCTAGTGAGCCAACTGACCTATAGGATTTTTCATATTTTGTAACCACTTCAGTAGGCGTGGTCAGTTACCTTAGTAATAAAAGTTCCATATAAAAGAGGACGGTAATATTTTACAGCCATCAGGACTGCAAGGCACTCCTGTTTGGTGACACTTTAATTGCGTTCCTCCTTAGATAACATCTTGTTGAAGAGAGGAGACGGGATGATTCACACCATTATCAATAAATTGAGTCAGAATAGTTTCAATAGCGTAGTCTGAGGCATTGGTAAACAGAAGAAAAGGTTTACCATAATCAGGGTGGATCAGGATAGGGCGCTTTTCAACAACTGCTTTAGCATTTTAAAGCGTCTTTTTGTTATTTACTCCAATAAAAAGGGGTGTTATTAGCCAAGAGCTGTACAAGATGCTCACTCAGCTGGTGAACTTGGGGATAAATTGGTGGTAATTCCCATCATACCCAATAATACCTGGATATTGTGCAATGTTTTGGTAGCAGGTATTTTGGATTTAGCCTCAACCTTGTCGTGGAGGGGTTGAATCCTATCCTGTGATATGGCGTGTCCAAGGAAACTAACTTTTTTTGAAAAAAGTGTACTTGGGGGCTTTAATTTAATGTTGGACTGAAACAAGCGTTAAAAGACTTTTTCAGGTGAGCAAAATAATCATTAAAGGTCTTAGAAAACACAATGATTTTATCAAGATAGACGATGATGCAACCTAACTTGAGTTACTTCAAGATGTGATACATGGCTCGCTGGAAAGTTGCAGGAGCGTTGCACAGCCCCTGAGCTAGTTGAGTGAGCTGAAATAGACATTTGATGCAAATCAGAGCACATTTCTCCTGATCTTGGGGAGTAACGTCCATTTTCCAATAGTAATTGGCTAAGTCCATGGCCGAGAAGAACTTAGATCCAGAGTGCTGTGATAGAGCGTCATCAATGTGAGGGATAAGATAGCTATACTTCTTTGTGAGGTTGTATATTCTGCGGTAGTCCATCACAACCCAATAACCGCAGTTTTCCTTATTTATAAGGAGTAGATGGGATGACCAGGGGCTTTGCGAAGGTAACAGTAACCCAGCTTCTAATAGCTGTTTGATCTCCATCCTCATCTGTTGTTCCTCGACTTTTGATTTACAATAAGGTTTGGATCAGATGGGACTATCACCCCCAACGTCAATGGTAACACTCCAACCCTTCATATGACCATATTTGACCTCAACTTTAGAGAATATTTCGCTGTAGGACTCTAATAAGCTATTAACTTTATTAAGCTCTGCTAGGGTTAGATCATCAGAGATATGAACGTCAGACAATGTACAGAACAATTTGTCAGCTGGTAGAACCATATCTTACATAGACCCAATGCATTAGACCTGGTTAATCTCCTTAACTGGAATCAGTAGACCTTTCCCAATCTTGGTGTTTCTTTATGATCATGTCTTTACTGGTGATTCCCCAGTTGAATTGATAGGACGTTGATATGCTGGGTCTAGGATGCCTGGAAATACTCAAGGTTCTAAGGGACAAATTTTATCTATGCTAGTTATGTGCAGCAGGCAGTTGCGGGGGATTTTCAGGTAATCTTGGTGTCAACCACTTTTTTTCACCCGCTTTAATCAGCACCTCTTCAGCTGCATAAAATGGACTTCCCTTGAGGACTTCTAATAATTCAGGCAGCATCTTGGTATTCCTTCCCGCTGTCATGTAGCATGAGGATAAGGCGAAGAAAGGATACTCAACTGTGCAAGCGTATTCCTTTTAATTAATCTCATTATGGTACAGATTCAGGGGAACCTCGTAGTTAAGCAAAGAGAGATATCCCTGCTTCAGATTGATAATCCCGTCATACTTGAGTGTAAACTGGGTACCAATAAGCATGTCATAGGTATTGTTGGCTAAGGACACCTCAGGGGCCAAGAGGAGGTTTTAATTTGTAGGGGTAAAGATGAGTAGGCCCAATAGCGCAATTGTTGGTCAGACCAGCAGTGCCAAACTCTTGAATATAGTTGAGGTCAGGGGCCAGCTTAGTTTTTTCATAAGTTTTGATGATACAACATTCATGAGGGATCCAGTGCCAAGGATAGCTATGACTCATACTCCATTGTTAACAACCTTCACTTTGGTTAAGGTTCCCCCCAAGTAAGGTGGAAGAGCGAGGACCTTTATCAGCTGGAGAATAGAAGCAATTCGTTTGGTAGTTTCAGGGTATTAATCTCGGATAGACTGCAGTTTATGCACACTCTGAGTGGTTTGGATCATCGTGGCAAGGATCTGGTCAGTGTCACTGGCAGTATCAATAACCTCCAGGCCTCTCAGCACCTTATAAAAAATATGTTTTGCGGAGTATTCTAGTTATATCCACTCTTTCCAGTTCAACCTGTCAGGTACCTCCACTTCACCTGGGGCTCCTAAACATAATGACCGGCATCTTCACAACCCCTTCAGATTCATCATTGGAGGGGTTTTCAATGCACATCAGAGGGTCCCTAGGATTGGGGGTAGGTTCAGGGAAATCCTTGTTGCAAAAGAGTCCTTGAGGATGCTTCTCAACCCTACTCATTTTTGGAAAAGGCGCTTTATTTGTCATGGCTCTATATTTGACCTTCAAAGTAGGGGGTTTGGGCTTCCTCACGGCTATAGGTTTCAGATTAGAGTTGGCTGGAGGATATAGTGTCATTGAGATGGATGCTTTAACTACGCCAGCTTTGAGTTAATCAACGGTGATGAGCCTTGGGAAACAGGTAGTTTAGCTTAAGCGACCTGGCCCTTAAACCCATTGTTGGTGGCGACAAATGTCACCTGAGATAGGGGTTTTGGCTTCTTGACCAATTGGTGAGGCTGTTTGGATGGCAAAAGATAATCTTGGCGACAAAGTTGGGGCAGGGATTGCTGCCCCATAAATGAGGATGTACTCTGACTTGCTAGTTTAGGAACGTCAGGTTTGCAGAGCAGAGGAAGATCAGTTTTGAGCCGCACTGCATGTGCTGGCCTTGGGGTGATAACTAGAATATGGGTCAACATAGCCTCCTTGGGTGGGCTTCTTTTGAGAACTCCTCAATGGTCCAAACCAGGAGATTTAGCCCAATGCCTGAAGCAGCTTAAGAGTTATAGATGTCTGCAACCTCCAGCAGAGCCTCCTTGTTATCTTAGATAGTCTGAAGGTGGCGCTTTACAGAGATAAGATACCAAGCTATAGAAGGGCGAGATGTCAACATGCTCAAATGGCAGCAATGATTTCGTCAAGAGGTAGCATTTTGGCAAGCAGTAGGGGTTGAGAGTCCCTATAGAACCGCTCCACAAAAGAGGTGATCAATTCACCCTCTTTCAGACTAAGGCACATAAAGGCCTGTTTTTCTCGTTGTAAACTCTGCTTGGAACCAAAGTCTTAATAAGTGCTTGTTAACCTCTGACCAGGTACTGGGGTTGATCATGGTTAAAATCATTATTCCTTGAGCTAGGCGACTCAAGCATCGAAAGATATACTGGTTTTTTGTTGGTCAGTTTCTCCTTCCATAGCACATTCATAAACGAAGAGGAAGGAGGCAATCCTGCCCTAACCCTGGGTGAACTTATCTCTGAAATTGAGTATAAGAATGGTGTGCTGCTCAAGCCTTTTGAGTTGAGAGAAATCGTTGGATAGCTGTTGTTCCATAATTGCTAGCCTAGGATCAATTTTAGTGGGGAGGTTGTGAGGTTTGATTTCCCCATTAACCTCCATTTTAGTAAGCGTTTTGTGTTGTACAGGGCCCCCTGTAGTGAGCACCACTTGTTGGATTTTAGGGTTATTTGTGCTCGCTGGTGCGTTTTGCACCTAAAAAACCAACAATAATTCCGCAGGAGATGTAGCACGCTCTACTGATGGATATATCAATACAGGGATTTTCCCAGACCACTTGTACTAAAATTGATAAAAACCCAATATATAAAGGGTTATATTTTATATAGGCTTTTATTAGATGCAGTGAGGGGTAAAGAGTGAATCCCAGTGTGATCTCGCTGCTTAGTATTTAATTGTATCAAGACTTGAAGTTTGGATTGGTTAAGAATGTCCAAATTATGGAACATGAGGATTTGATCTATCGGAGCTCTTAAGGTATCTCTTTGCTTCAATGGAATGACCAATAGAGGGTCAATACTGGGTAGGACAAGTCCGTTTTTGCAAAGATTTAACAAATTTAACTTAATCAATAGGTGAGAAAATATCTTCACTTTGTGGGACCCCCTCTAACTCTATAAAAGGGGGTGGTCTCCACCTAAGCGTTTGAACTACATTGTTGAGTGGCCAGGGAGGAGCCTCAGCATATTTTTCCATAATCAGCTGCAGTTTTTTTTTTTATTCAAGGATGGCTGACCAGGGGATAGACACATCCGTTATGTATGGAAGAGGAAAACGGAAAACAGAAAAGGGAAGAGAGCGCAAAACAAAGGAACTCAAAAGATACAACTTGGCACACTTGGGTATGGCTAGGAGCCACGGGTGGTGGATGACTAGACCTTAAGTGGCATGGCAGCTCAGGGGCTAGTAGGGTGTACCGCCTATGAAGACTGTGAGGTTTTCAATGTCATAACGAAGGAACCAGATTAGAATCCAGTTGCCCATCCATTTCTTCCATTTGTGTTGGAGTGAGCCAAACAGCCAGGCTTGGAAGTGGTCAGCCAAATGGCTGTGGAACCTGACGATGGCTTGGTTGAAATTGTGGAGGATCCCGTTGAAAGCGTCGAGGGTGATTGTGTGAATGAACCATATTGTAATGCTCACAATTAGAGCACAAAGTGTCTGGGGGATAGGCGAGACCATGTTGAGTGCCAGGATATCGCGGGATAGTCAGAATTCAGCTGTAGGTGATTGTTAAAACAAGTGCATAACGTTGGCCTAGATATGTGCAGATGGCGGGCACTCTTCCAGGCGGTGTGCTAGTGTGTTGGGTCCGCCGCAGATGGCGCATGTCTTTAATTTTGAGAAAGTACAGTCGGATGTTCTAAACGTATGGCGCATGTATCACCACACTGTGGAGCACACTTGTGGAGATAAGATGGGGTAGGTGATGAGGTCCCACACCTGCTTTTGGGTGCGCAAGTCATATGGGACATCTTGGTGGTCTAAGTAGTCAATCCGGGAAAAGAGGAAAGGGTGGTAGTGGGGCAGGCGCGTTAGACACTGTTTGTCCCCTGTGAAGTTGCATGTAACCAGTTTGAGGGTGAGAGTCTTCGGATTGCTGTGCATAGGAGAAGCTCCAATCCCCAAGTCTTAGGTTGTACAGGATGCGTTTGAAATACCGGTTGGTGTTGTGCAGTCCAGTGGCGGTTGGATGTGTTGCAAAGTATTTCATCAGAGTTGCAGGGTTGGAGGGGGACTTCAGATGTAGTGCCCTTGCGAAGTTGGTTTGGGCTGCCTTAGCCCAATGGGGGGATGGTGGGTTGGGTGACGTTATGAGAGCTACCCATGAGCCTAGGATTTGCGTTGCTCTTTCCGTGAAGTTGAGCAGCCCCACCCCGCCTTTCTTCTGTGGGCCATACATGGTCTCCAGCCTGACAGGTGCACTGTGACCAAACCATAGCCAGTTCTGCAGGAGCTTGTAGACTGCATTGGTAAAGTTGGCGGAGAAGGGAACCACGTGGGCAGCAAACCATAACTTTGACAAGATCAGGGAGTTGGCTAACATAACTCTTCCAGTTAAACTAGCTTTACTCCTCCGCATACATGTCATTCTTTTTGTGATGTTGTCCAAAATGTTGGTTTTGATGGTGTCAAGTGCATATCCACCGGCTTCGAGCCATATGCCCAGATGACAGACTGGGTTGGTGGAGGGGTGTTGTGAAAAGGGTAAACACAGTGGTTTTACTGACTTGATCGTTGTTGTGTGGTTGAATGTGTGGTTGGTTGGTTTGTGTGTGTGGTGGGAGGGTGGGGCCCAGTTAGGACTGAATTTGCCCATAACAATTACCTCTGTTTTCTGTTTGTTCAGCATGGCGTTACTCACTGACTCATACTGGTGAACAATGCGCTCAATCGCCCTGGCATCCCTATTGCCTGAGACTCCAACAACGCAGTCGTCAGCAAAGGCGAGCATTTTGGTTGGTAGTTGTCCCTCCAACCTGATTCCAGTGAGCTTTGAGTTTGCAATGTGGAGGAGAGGGTCAAGGGTAAAATTGTATAGTAGGGGGCTAAGCGGGTCACCTTGTTTAAGGCCCCTTTGGGGGGTGATGGTGTCAGTTAGGAAACCTGGGCCTCTGATTGCAAACCTGGCTGAGCGCGTTAGGAGGAGCGCCCAGTTTATAAAGCTAGGTGGTAGGTTGAAAGCTTCTAGACACTGTTCTAGGTAACCCCAGTGCACTTGGTCGTATGGTTTCTTTTGGTCCAGTAAAGCAAGGGCGCCTATGGGGTTAGCTTGGCAGATGTTGGCAATTGTGTGGATGTTATCCCAAATTGAGCGATTTGGGATGAAGCCAAACTAATGGGTGGAGAGGGCTGTCTGAGCAAAGCAACCCAGACGTTTAGCTAAGATTTTAGTTAGTATTTTGGTGTCAGTATTGGTGAAAGTGATTGGACGCCAGTTGTTTAGGTCTGCCTGGTCTCCTTTTTTAAAGAGTGTGACCACATATGCGTCTTGGCCGCCAGGTAGTAAGGATGTGTCTTCCAGGCACTTATTCATAGTTGCCAGTAGTATTGGTGCGATATATTCAAAATATTTTTTGAAAAATTCATATGGTAGGCCATCAGGCCCACGGCACTTGTTGCGCAGGGTTGATCTTATTACCTCCCATAGTTCATCTTTAGTGATGGGTGCTACAAGGTCTGGTTAATCAGCTATAGTGTCAATATTAGCGGATGATAAAAAAATTTTAATTTCTCTAAGTGATGCAAAATCTGCCATGTACAGGTCAGTGTAAAATCATTGTAATTCAGCCAATATTTCCGATGGTGTGGATGCCAGTGTGTCATCTGCTCGGCAGACCTGTGTGCAAGTCGCCGAAGTTGAAATTGGTTTAAAATAACGGAAAATTGGGCCATGTGAGTTTCTTTAGATAAAATGTATTTTGATTTGTAGCATACTTCAATGTAATGCTGGTGTTTTCTAAAGAGGGAGTTTACCTGTGTGGATAGCTGAAACCACAGGCGGCCCCATTGGGGGGTGTATCCCTCAGGAGTGTGTTGTTTTCTAAGTGTTGAAGCTGTCTGATAGCCTTGTCAATTGTTGCAGACATCGCGGCTGTTTTTCTGGAGTTCAGGTGGCAGGCTTTCTTGGTTGCACGAGCCTTGAATATTTCCCACTCAGTGATAGGGTTCTCATTGGGTGGTCATATTTCTTGCTGTGTTGTTAGCACCATCTCAATCAAAGTTTAAGCTCCAGAAGATGGATGGTGCTCAGATGAACTCTGTGCCAGGTTGGTAGCTTTCTGTATTTTTCTGAGGATGATAATGCTATTGAGACCATCCGGTGGTTGGAGAAAGGGATAATTGTTGTTGTAAGATCTGATACTCGGTGCCAGAAGTCTATAGGGGCGAGCATCAGGTCAATCCAGGTCATTGAGACCAGCTGGTTATTGTTGTGATGGGGCCTCATCATGTTGGCCAGGGTGGGGGCTTGTTTGGGAATGGTGTCAAATAGGCCCAGCATTGCCTTTAGTATGCATAGTTCCATGTGGCCGTGGGGTATAGCCTTAGACTTGGGCCAGCAGTCAGTAATGGTGTTAAGCCAGCAGTTGAAATCTCCCACAAAAAACGTTGCCTTGGGGAAAGGGATTGAGAGGATATTGGAGAAAAAATTTTGGTGGACATTCGGATCATTTGGGGAATACACACACCACAGCAAAATTTTCTCCATTCCACTCGAGGTCTGCTAGAAGCAGCCATCCCTCCAGGTGGGAGGATGTGTTTCTGATATTTACTGGAGGGTCACGATTTGTTTGAATTACCACCCCACTGTGGTATATCCAAAAGGATTTGGCTGGAAGGAGCATGGTTGACCATGACTCCTCCTCCCCTCAGTGGACAGTGGGGTTCTTGGATGGCCAAGATGTCCATGGGGATATTGTGCAGGAAAGCCATTTTTTGGCCTGGGACATGGGGCCTTGGCTCCCACGATGTTGAGCATCCCTATGTTGATTGTGGTATTCCACACATCAGGAACGCTGGGGCAAACCACTGAGGTCACCCAGTTCCTTATCATGGGTCATACTGCAAGTATGGGGCAAATTAGCCAGATTGGTTCCAGTGTGTTGGTCGGCGGTCTTAGTACTGGTTTTGTTCAGTTTCTTCTGGCTTGGATTACTCCGTGGAGTTTGGGTCTGGCATGGGTTGGCTTGTGCCCCATCAGCAAAAAAATTTTCGCCGCTTGCCTGTGGGTTTGATGGGCAGAAACTAGGAGTTGGGGTGATTGGGTTTTGTGCATAAGTGTTGTCACATTGTGATTGGCTGAAATGGTCTTCCATATCGTCGCTTATCACTCGTGATTGGCTGGAAGGATCCACAGTGGTGCAAGGTGGATCTGCTCCCTCTTGGTTATAGTGTTTGATTGGTTGTGTCCAAAAAATTCATCATTTTGGTTGCATTGGGTTATATGTGGGGGTCTAATTGGTTATTCCGCTGTGCTGCCATGGCATCCACCTGAATCTGTTACAGGGAAATTGTAGCGTGGGTTTGGGTCTCGGCGGAACTCATGGCCTGCTTGCAGGTGGTCTGTGCACGATGGTGGTCCTTGTGCAAAATGGGCTCAACCAATGCGACGTCAGCTCTTTCACCCCAATAGAAGGCAAAAGTGGAGTCCTTAATTTTGCCAAAAGTTGGGCTTGTTTCATCCATATTGTCCTCACAAAATTCCAGTGCTTCAATCCCACACTTGATGAGGCACACATGGTCTTTGTGGCCTATAGCTGAGAAGAATTCGCAGATAGGTGGGGTGTGTTCTGGTGTGATGTGGAAGGGGTGAGATACGCTGCCATTGGGGAGGTTGATGGTCGCCATGTGGGGAATGAGGGTGATATCCTCTACCACGTCCTGATTGGGTTCTATAATGGCTATTGCCTTCCCTGTACACAGGTGGGGCAGGAGGAGGAATTTCTCAAATTCAAACTGTTTGATTACGCCGTAACCTTTGAGGCCCCCATGGAGCTCGTCCATGAGGATATTACAGTGCACGGTGCTTGGGAGTTGGTCAAATATGATGAATAGGTCATTTGCCTCATTCCATCATGTGTGCACCATGTGGATGGTGCGGTCTTCATTGTTAATCTTTACAGAGAACACAATTTTCACTGCTCCCACCACTTCTTCCATGGACATGAACCTGACGTCCACCCATCCTCTATGTAAATTTTTATGATTTAATGAGATGGTGTTCAGGAAAGTCATGGAGAAGGCCTCCCCCATTTTTTCCCAAAATTTGAGGGAAGTATCACCAACCATAATTCTAAGGCCGTGCTTAAGGGAGGACAGGGGTTGGGAGTGTTCTATTTTGGTATATGCACCCAATTCTTGCAGAAATTGCAAAACTCTGGGTGTGGTGCTGTACTCACCCTTTTTGGTGGGAGGGTGTGTCAACATTCCATTGGGGCGTTTTTCCCCAGTGGGTTGGGAGGGCTTCAGGCCTTTCGTGCTGACCACTTTCGCCCAACTGGTGTTATTGTGGACAAATTTGCTCTTATTCCTGGTTGATTGTCAATCTCAGATAAATTGTATAGAATCATGTTACTAAAAGTGATAGTAACAGGAAAGAAAAAGCTTCAGCTGCAGTTTTGTCACCACTTAATTCCTAAGAGCTGGACGATTTGGCTGAAAATTGGATACTGTAGAATTTCCTAATTTGATGAGTTTCATTGAGAATCAGCCAGGGTCTTTTGGCCAATTTTTGTCATTATTATAAACTGAATTACTTTTATTACAATATTGGACCTATAATTTTCTGACACCATTACCTGCCCCATCTCAACCGCATCTTTCTATAATTAAACCTCATTCATATGGCTATGCCTATGGCTTTCTGTGCCATATACTGGGTTCTGATGCAGCTTGATTATAATCTCAGTTATCTCACACTTATCTACATCCCTGATACACATTAAGTCCTCAAGACCATTAATCTAAGGAGAAAAGACTTCCAGTCAAAAAAGATATAAATATGAAGTATACATATACTAATCTCAGTTTTTCAAATGTAAATTATCCTCTAATTCACTCAATTAATTAAAGTAAAATATCATGAACTTCTTCAGATTTATCTTTTACCGCAAAAGAAGCTACTATGAGTATTTAAGTCACATTTTAATGAGATTATGATATATTTGTTTACTTAGTTTATCTTTAATGCATTGACTTAAATTTATTGAGTCTCCATCATTAGCCTCGTTTTTATTTCAAATCCAAGATAATACTATTTTACATATTTTACCATTTTTGATGCAACAGCATTTCATAAGCAATTAAAATTTCTAGATTATTAATACTTTGTTTTCTTTTATTTAAAATACAATAGATTTTTCTTCTGAAGTATTTGAGGAAATTTGTAAACTACTTCTAGGGACTTTTTTTAAGTATCTCTTTATAATTAGGATATATGAATGTAAGTTTCTAAAAACTACTACAAAGGTCTCCTATAGAATTTATCTAGATTGAAACTCAGGTGACCTGCTTCACTATATTTACTCTTGGGTTCAAGCGCCTTAGAGTCTTTTCCTTTAGTATATTTTAAACATACCATACTTAAGGAAGCATTAAGATCCACCAACTCTATCAATCTTCTCAGTTACCTATTGTATCCATCTATATCCTTAGTCTAATCCTTATAATGGGATAAAAAATATTTGATAAGATTATGTACAATTATTATATAATATTATAACTTTTACAAAAATATGGCCATTATAAAAATGTCTGACCACAAGATTTTTTTGTACATAGCAGACATATAAAAGCACTTATCTCAGATCATTGATGATACTTATTATGACCTAATTAAAACTTCACTCCAACATGAATCCCACAATTTTTCCCTGGATGTGTAATAGTGTTCATACCAAACACTTAGTTTAGATGCAAAGTTCAGTACTATTGATGTGGCTTTTATGAGGAATGAGCGTCTAAGAATCTGCAACATTCCCCCTATATTAACATAAAAGTTGAGTTTACTTGATTAAGCTAAAAAATCTTTCTAGTTTTCTGAATTGTATTTTTCCTAAATTAAGTTGACAACTATGCATAAATCTTACAATAAAAATTTTTTATATCAAAATTAGTCTCTTATATGCAGTCTCATGTTCATTCTGTAAACAACTGGTCCATAAACATCATCTGATACACAATTTAGGAAATTCCTTCACTGGAAAAGTCACCATTAATCCATTAACTAATACTATATTTTAGGCTCACCTTTAGTCAACAAATACACTATTTTGGAAGTCTTTTCATACTGTGCAATAAGGATATAAATTTTTATAGTTATGTATAATAGTAAAAAGATTGTAGTCATATATAGGTAACTTTTCTTTCTCGTTGCAATCACTTATTTCAACTGATTCAAATAAAGACTGGTAAGTTTAATAATATATATGATGGAATGATTGTGCACCTAATTTTGGGTAAAGGTTGGGCAAGCGTGGTAAAGGGCACAGGGTCAGACTTTGCACCGTCCAATGTTAGAAAACGCCCTGGCAACACCGATGGCCAAGACAAAAATAAGCTAAAAGAAGTGAGTATCTTGCCAAAAATTTTAGCTTGGCAAGAAAAATGCAATTAGTACATCAAAACTCCGCATATTCAGCACTGTCAGCATTGAAGCAAGGGATTTGAGTTTTTCTAGATATAAATTTAACGCCACTTTGGGAAAAGTTCTGTTGTGAGGTGCACAAACACTTCCCAGCTGTTGTATATGTCACACTTTATTCAATGACCTGTGGATGGTTGTACCTCAGGTTTGAAACTGCACAAGCAGCGGATGCTGCTGCCAGGTGTGCATGGAGGTTGATCTCCTTGATGTTCAACAGGTGGTCAAAATTAAGTGCATCCATTGGAACAAATCTAAACAAATTTTTGTCACCTTTGACTTTCATCCTACAACAGTGAAATATGAAGCCCTATAACACTATATCTGGGATGGACTAAAAAATTATGGGAAAATACACTCTGTTGAAATGCAGCACTTCACGCTTTTTGCCAGAGCTTAGCATGGGCAAAGAAATTGCAGTGATCACCCAACTTTGGTCATCATAGAAGACTTGAATTAAATTCCACACACTGCAGTTATCAATAATAATGGGCAGGACTCCCACCCATTCCACGTTACAGTGGATAGATCACCTCCTATCTGCATCTATTGTTGTGCTTTTAGCCATAAATCACACACCTGCCCTCCCAGAGATGGCACCACTCAGCATTAATTTCTCTCAGATGCAATGGGAAGCGCTGACTCCCTATATGAACCTGCACAGACACCGATGCTGCCTTCCCATGGGGTGTGCAGGGGTGTTATATTCAGGTTAAACCTGTGTCCCCAAAAAAGTGCAAAAGGGCCAAACAGGCCCATAGAGCAGTGGTCAAGGCAGCAGCTTTGGCAGTGTCAGACATTTGCCCTCCCAACTGAGAAATAGTAATTTTGAAAGTTAAATTCAGCCAAAGAGGGGAAATGTCAGCTATTTGCAATTTTTTGATGTGGTTAAGAGTTCATTTATTAACAATAAAAATAGATAAGTCATGAAAATTGGCCAATAGTCCCCAGCTGATTCTTGATAAAACCCTGATAATTGGGGAAAACCAGTTTGAGACCTGTACAGGCACTAGTCATAAATTCAGCCAGTTGGATTACTCTGACCTCTTCATGGACCTTGGGGATATCCTCAGAAGGCACTCGCCTGACCCCAACAAAGCCCTCTAGTGCACCTGCGTGGGGACCCCCCTTTTTAAAGGCTTGGAAGGGTTCCCTCAAGTTGCAAAAAATTTCTTGGGAGGTGATTAGCTAAAGTATATAAAAATGTTACCTCACGGGTACATGTTAGCCATCCTAATTCCTCTTCATTTTCTCCTTTGCTCTGAAGCAAGTTCCCAAGTTATGATACGTTTTTTCTCATATTTCCTAATTTGGATGAGGTTAAGCTGATCTGAACTTAATTCCAAAATCCCCTAGATCCTCAAATCCCTTTAAATACCTAAATAGTCAGATATTGAGGATCATCATTTTTCTTGTTTTTACCCCCACGCCTCTATTAAACATTTATAAAAACACACTTTCTATATTTATTTATATTTTTTATTAAAGTCTTTGTGGGATCCAGCGGCATAGCACCAAGCGAGCGTAACCCAGATGGATTCCTACAAAATGGTGCTCACTACAGGGGATCCCTATACAACAAAACTAGTTGCTCTTGAAAAGCAACTAACAAACGCTTTGTCTCTCCTTGAGGAGCTTGAGCAGCGCCCTTACAAAGTTACTATAAAATACAAGTTCAACCCTGGTGAAGGGAGCATTGATACCTTCTTGTACGTATATGAAGCTGCTATGGATGGTGCCTCAGACAAACAAAAAGTTCGTCACATCCCTCTTTATCTAAGCCGATTAGCCCAAAAGATGATAGTACCCAACCTGAATTCTAGGTATACCTGGCTAGAAGTGAAGGAGGCTTTCTCTAACTGTTATGGATCAAAGCAGAGTCTACACAGGGAAAAACAGGCTTTTATGCGCCTTAGCATGTATGAAGATGAATCAACCAATGCCTTTGCTGAACGCTTTTACCTTGCTGCACAAAGGTTGACCACCTCTAACATGCTTACCCTTGATGATGCCATCGCCGCCCTGTTGACTGGGCTAGCTTCTCGACCTTCTCTAGCCATACACATCATCTCAGTGAAGCGCCACTTTAAAAATCTCTGTGATATAGAAGAGGCTTTGTTCAAAGTAGCTGTATTTCAAGTATGGCATTCTTCAGCTCCCATCATTGAGGAGCTACCGCTTGTTGAGCAATTTGGAGTGTCTTCACCTGTGCCTATCCTCCCTACAAAACCTGCTCCATCAGTACAACTTAAAAAGTTTATCCCTCCTTCTAAGGACCTAACGCCTTGTAAGGTTGTAACAACCATATGGCTGCACAAGCTCACTAAAACTGCTGTGCCTACCTCTCCAGCTAAGCTGGTAAATGCACACTCTACGGCTACCCAAACTTCTGTGGTAGTCTCACCTACCTCCATTGCTGCCTTACCTGTTGTTGCGAATACTCTTGGGGAGGAAGCTGAGGGGGTTAAGATGATGTCAGTTACTATATATTGGGAGCCCCCACGGAAGTAGAAGTGCCTGATCATTTGTACGCTGGAGGAGTAGATGAGTCTACCATATCTGAGGAAACTTACCTCAGCCAAGTTCTAGGATGTCCAAAAATCATTGACACTGCCAGCAATGGTGACCAATTCTTAGCTGGCCTGCTAGGTTCCCTTTAAAGGGTTCATACCTTAAAGTCCATCGTAGATAAATACCTTGATGCTTGATGCTGCTAGAAGTTAACCTCCACCTTCCTTTCAAGAAGTTTTATCTCTATCATCTAACTTTGAGGGAACGCTCACTAAGGTTGAAGTGGTCATTTAAAAGGTCTGAAAACTAGCTATCCTGAACACTGGCTCCCCAGTCAATGTGATCTCCACTAAGCTTATCAAGAAGATAAAGCTAGCGCCTGATTTGGAGTACACGCAAGAGTTTGGAACCGTGGTCCCAACAATACCCGTGCTATTGGGGCATACTCTTCACTCCCCATTTGAATTGGGAAGCTTATCCTATCCACCCCTGCTGTGGCTTTGGACGTTAAGGCATATAATATGCTCATTGGCGCTCAGTTTATGATTGAGTATGAAGTAATAATCAACCTGAAGCAAGTGGTACTCTCATTACTCAACTATGAAGTACCTTTAGTCTTATCCAATAAAGAACCCCACAAGCACAAATACTCTTGCCTAGTCAAATATCTTTTTTCAGCTATAACCTTGTCATATACCACTTTCAGCCACAATAAGAAGAAATTACCTGATTGGTGGATGCTGGGGATGGTATCTCTTGTTATGCGGCTGATGAGATCTTGATTAAACCTGGGGAACAAAGAGTGATTGACACTAAAATCACACTACAAATCCCACATCATTGTTTATTGCACCTCATAAATAAAGAGGGTTTAGCTCCTTGGAGCCTCATGTTTTGCCTGGGATATTAGACCCTGCCTACCAAAGGCCTATTTCCCTTCTTTTAGGAAACCTCAATGGAAAAGATATGATCATACGGAAACACCAGGAAATTGGTAGAGGTTTCCTACTTCCAGTAGAGGACATTAACATATTCACTCCGTTAGCTCTATGTCAGATTTGGGCTTACCCATGGATAACGTGTTGTGTACCTTGCCCAACATTTGTATTTAGGATAAGCTAACCCCAAAGGAGTTGGAGAAAGTTCATACCTTGCTGGATGTATATAATGACATCTTCTCAAAATTGGATACTGACTATGGCCACATGAAAGGCTAGTGCCACTCCATTGATGTGGGTGATGCCTGGCCTATCAGTTCCAAACCCTACCGCAAGTCAAAAGTGGAGGAGCAACATATGAGGATGGAGCTCCAGCAGTTATTAGATTCAGGGTTACTCTTTCCTTCTCAAAGCCCTTGGTCTTCACCTCTCTTACTAATTAAAAAATGGAGGTCATCATATAGTTATGGATTACCATAGGGTGAATAGCCTAACTAAGAAGGATAGCTATCCTATCCCTCACATTGATGACACCCTGGACCTCTCTCTGTCTCTAACTTCTTCTCCGCTATGGAATTGGCCAGTGGCTATTAACAAATGGACCTTTCTCCTCAAGATCAGGAGAAATGCGCCCTTATTTGTAGTGAAGGTCTCTTCCAACCCACACGACTACCCAAGGGTTGTGCAACGCACCTATCTTTTTCCAACGTGTGATAAATCAATCTTACAGGACCTCAAGTTGACTTGTGTCATTGTCTATCTTGATAACATTTTGGTGTTCTCAAAAACTTCAATAACCATCTTGATCACTTGAAGGAGGTGTTTCAACGGTTACATAAGTTTAATAATAAGTTGAAATTCTCAAAGTGTATCTTCTTCCAAAAGAAATTAGATTTCCTTGGCCATTCTATTTCTCAAGAAGGGATTAAACCCATGCAGGACAAGGTCAAAGCCATCGCAAAAATGCTAGCCCCTAAAAATTTGAGATGTTCAGGTATTTTCTAGGGATGATGGGGTATTACTATCAGTTCATCCCTAATTTCGCCCAACTTAGTGAGCCCCTTGTTCGGCTGTTAACCAAGAATACCCCTATATAATGGGGTGCTGAACATAAGGCCGCCTTTGAAACAATGAAACAACTGCTACAACGACGTCCTATCCTGCGGCATCCTGATTATAATAAATCCTTCATAATATTCACTGATACCTCAGATTATGCTATTGGGGACATTCAAGCCCAACTTGATGAACATGGTATAGATTAGCCTGTTTCCTATTTTAGCATGATGTTGTCAAATACAGAACGCAAGTACAGTGTAACAGAGAAAGAGCGCCTTGCTGTTCTGTTAGCTGTCAAGCATTATCGCCTTTTTCTATGTGTAACCACTATTACTGTAGTTATGGACCACGCATCTCCAAAGTGGTTGCAAAACATGAAGAATCCTACTGGTCGGTTAGCTCGCTGGGCTTTAAAGCTCCAGCTTTATGGCATGAAAATTGAACATCGTGCTGGTACCCGTCACTAAAATGTTGATGTGTTGACCTGACTGCCTGTCCTCCACTTAAATAACAGTGAGGCGGAAAGGCTACATGATCCTTTGATGACCCCCAATGACTGGGAAGATGAGGATGAGCTTATTCAGAAGATGTTAGCCTGACACTCCTGTAACACAAAAGTGGAGAATGGGGAGTAGTATAAGCAGGTGGGAACAAAATGGCTGCCTTACCTTCGGCCCTCAGAACGTGTACCTGCTATCCTAGAATCTCACTCCATTTTAGGTCATGGAGGGGCCAAAAAACTTATGAGTAGATTAAGGCTCAGTTTTATTGGGATGGAATGATAAAAGCTATTGTTGATGTCTTGGAGGCCTGCCTTACTTGAAAGCAGCAGTCCGGCCTCAAAACTAGATACCAGTATCAACCAATTACCCCTCAAGAACCTTTCCACACTATTAGTCTAGATGTAATAGGACCTATTCCTCAGTCCACTAGTGGCAACCGCTTTATCCTAATAGCAATTGACAATTTCACTAAGTGGGTGGAAGCCGTGGCTCTCCCTGCTCAATTGGCCAAGGCCACAGCCACCTTTTTACATCAGAATATATTCTTCAACACGGCTGTCCTCAAGTATTACTCTGCAATAATGGAAAAAAACTTCACCTCCATAGTAGTCAAAATCCTGGCCACCTCCCTGGGGCTCAACAACTTTTCTCTTCTCCGTACAATCCATCAACTAATGAGACTGTGGAGAGAGCCATTGAAACCTTGGTATCCATCCTACGTAAAATGGCCTCTTCTGATCCACTTCACTGGGATCAATTCTTACCCAGTGCCCTTATGGCTTATTGGATCAGTTATCATTGGATCTTGAAAATGTCACCATTCCAAGTCTTGTATGAGCGGGAACCTTTAATATCTTCTCTTTTAGTGAAAGATGTATTCTTCTCTATAGTTGAGGAGCCTGAGAAAGTCATGCTTAGATTAGCTCAGTGCATCATGCAACTCCAATCTGAGGCTATGACTAATTTAGCCAAAAGAGTGACTAAAGAAGGGCATGCTGCAAATGCGCTACAAACTCCCCTACCTACATTCCAGGTGTCTGATAAGGTACTTTATTACCATAACCGCACCACTCCTAGAAGAGGTAAGCTTGGATCAATATGGGATGGCCCCTTCACCATCACTTAAAAAAGGGGAATGAGTACTCAATTAAATCTTTAACTGCAGCTATAACCATTAATCACGTACATGGCCGTTTCCTCTGACCTTATATCTCCCCAACATTCTTGAGGGGGGTGATGTTGGACATTTGCCCTCCCAGCTGAGAAATAAGAACGTTGAAGGTCAAAATCAACCAAAGAGGGAAAATATTGGCCATTTGCAATTTTCTGATATGTTTAAGAGTTCATTTATTAACAATAAAATTGAAGAAGTCATGAAAATCAGCCAAAAGTCCCTGGCCAACTTTTGGTGGAACCCCAATAATTGAGGAAACACCAGTTTGAAACCTATATGGGCACTTGTCATAAATTCATCTGGTCAGGTTACTCTGACCTCACCATGGACTTTGGGGATATCCTCAGAAGGCACTCCCCTGACCCCAACAAAGCCCTCTAGTGCACCTGCGTGGGGACCCCCCTTTTTAAAGGCTTGGAAGGGTTCCCTCAAATTGCAAGAAATTATTGGGAGGTGATTAGCTAAAGTATATAAAAATGTTACCTCACGTGTATGTGTTAGCCAATCCTAATTCCTCTTCATTTGCACCGTTGCCCTGAAGCAAGTTCCCAAGTTATGATACGTTTTTTCTCATATTTTCTAATTTGGATGAGGTTAAGCTGATCCAAACTTATTCATAAAATCCCCTCAATCTTCAAATTTCTTTAAATACCTAAATAGTCAGATATCGAGGATCATCATTTTTCCTTGTTTTTACCCCCCACCTCAATTAAGCATTTATAAAAACCCACTTTCTATATTTATTTATATTTTTTTATTAAATACTTTGTGGGATCCAGAGGCATAGCACTAAGTGAGCGTAACCTGGCTGGATTCCTACAGGCAGCATCTGTGATTCAGCCTATCTAGACCCAGGCAACATTGAGTCATTTGAAGCTGGTGGCTGACAATTCCATTCACCAATCAACTTAAGCCCAAACTTGCAGAGCAACTGTTTGAGTTGGGTTCCACCACGCAAGTTCACTGAACACCAATCTAAACTAATTCTCCTAACACAAACCTCCCCAAGATTTTGTTAACCTCTAATGGTGCACCGCAGGAGCACCTCAATACAAAAAGTTGATCAAAAACAAAAAACATCAAAACCAATAAATCACCCAATTTAAAGAAACCCTTAAGGGCAGCTACTTATGGCGTAAGACAAATGTATTTCATCAAAGCAGCTTCTGAATAAAAGCTGCGCAGGAAGGGCAAGGGGGCCTTTCCCATTGCACCTAAGGTGTGATGGGGGTCTCCTTTACTATAGGGATGTTGAACATCGCTGGACTCAAAGCCTTGCCATCCCAGGCTAGAAAAATGAGTTCTTTAAAAATCAATTTACCTAAGGATATCTTGGCTATTCAAGAAACCCACTGTTCAAACGGTTCCAAGTACACAGGTCAACCATGCTCTTCCCCTCCCTTTCTTTTTGGTCACCGCACTGTGGGGTGTTTATATGTGCAACCCATAATTTTAAGTTTATATCTAAACATTTGTATCTCAATGGTTGTGTGATGGTCATGTCCTTTTCATGGGATGATGGAGTGCACACTATTGTTAATATTTACACCCCAACCTGTGCATGGGCTTGCCAGGATTTCCTCTTGGCCTTAACTTCCCTCCCACTTCCACTTAATCACTTTCTGGTGGCCGACCTGAACTGCTGGGCCAACCCAGCCACCGACTGCTGGCCATCAACGCCTACCCCCCCTGCAGGGGTATGTTAAAATCAACGTCCTAAAACCACCTTAGGGCTTTTTGATACCCCCTAAGAATGCACTGTTCTACCCAACATGTCCCGTCCCCATGTGAGAAATGGTCAGCTGAGGTCTATGCCACGCATTGACTTCATTCTTGCCCCATTGAACTTTTGCCCTCAGAGTGCACATTTTACAATAACAAAAATTTCTCTGACCATGGAATGGTGTCAGCATCCTTCACTTTATCATGCCCAGCAGCACAGGCGCCAAAATGGTGCAAACTTTGCCCAGCTGAAATCATGTCACCCATGTTTTCAGCATGTATGGACACTGAAACTTTGGCATTATAATTCGCACAATGTTCTGTGCTGATCCACTTTCTACCTGGTCAGCCTTCAAAGCAAACACCATTCTTCAGGCACGCCACATCATATCATGATGTTCTTGGGCTGCCTGGGCAGTCATTAAGAGCATGCTAGTGAAAGTGGACCACCTGGATTCTAATGCCCCTGTTTCAGGGTACAGCTCAGCTAGGAGTATTAAGTGGGCAGAAGTGTCTGCTCCTCTCAATGCACTGGTAAGACAACACAAACATTGAATTTGTTTTCAGTTCAAGGCAAAAAATATAACATCAAGTGTTGTGCTCCGCCTACTTTTTCTTTAAATTCTTTGCACCGTGACAGAGCTTGGCTGCACACAGGTGAGATGGCTGGACAACTCCATTGCATACACTCCAGCTGAAGTGCGTCAAAGTTCAAAACTTTTAAACAAGTTGTATAAGTCCAAACTGGTCAACCCTGACAATTGATGAGTTTCTCAACGGTGCACATACCCGCACCATTTCCTGATACCTGGAGCTAATTAATTTAATTACTTGTGATGAATTCTGATATTCCGTTTGCAGTGCACCGCACAGGAAGTGCCCAGGTCCAGAAAGGATTCCATACGAATTCTATAGAAAATATTTTAACTATTTCTCCTCACTGATACTTGCCTCAATGAACAAATGTCTTTTATAAATGCGCCTCCTTCATGGGGACCAAGAGGCCTTTATGATAACGCTGTATAAAAAAAGAAGATAAGCTGGACTTGGCAAACTGGTATCCCATATCATTTACTAATAGCCCCAGTACCCGATAATCGAGAGTAAGATATTACAATTTGCAATATGGATAAGGCAATTTATAGCCTACAGTTTTCGTTTTTCGTATTGCTGAACTAGACGCAGTCAAAGATACTATGCTATTGACTAAAACTATGGACAACCGCCTAAGGGAAATTGCCTCTGAAGTAACTTCTTCTGAGAAGTTAAGTTTTATCCTCAAATGGTCAATTTGAGACAACATTTGAACCGTGGCCAATGTCTGCAAGTATATGGCTACCAGGGAGCATGTGTTCTTAGACCAACAAAAATCTTATAACCGGGTCAATTGTGATTATCTCAAAGCCTTCTTGCACCAGAACACTACCCCACCGGTTCATAAATTGGGTAATGTTGTTTGTGGAACCTGCCACAATAACAGTGCGTGGCCCTGGTTTCCTCACTGAAGTGGTTCACCCTCAAAGGGGTCTTTGCTAAGGAACCCTTTAAGTCCACTCTTATACAATTTCAGCTCCAACCCACTTTTACGCAGTGTGAATACCCGCCTTGCTGGTGTCCATGTGCAAGGCCAAGCACCTGTTAGGATGCTGACATTTGCTGATGATTGTGTAGTTGGGGTTTCTGACAACGATGATGCACAAGCGCTGGAGGCAACTATCCAGGATTACTCCAGGGTCAGTAACGCCGCCCTTTAAGCCTCCAAAACCAGAATCTTTATCTCAGCTGGTATCAAGCCCGCTGATCACCAGTGCTCCATAGTCAGCCTGCTTCAGCAGCTAGCTCTCTGGTTTGCTTGCCCTGGCCACCTCATACTACCCCGCTTGTGCTCCCTTTTGTGCAAAGAACCACTGCTGGTCCAGTGCGCCATTTGGGAGTGTGTCTGGAGGTGGGAGGGTTCACCTCATTGGTAATGATGAACAATATCCTGGACAATGTCACAGAACGCATCGCCTCTCTCAGAGCCCACCAAACTTCCCTACCAGGCAGGGTTGTGCTTGCCAACTCTATTCTCCTGTTAAAAGTCTGGTTTGTGGACCATGCCAACGCTTTTTCCACTCTTCCTTCACCTCTTTGTATGCCCTCCTACAAGGGTGGCTCTGGTTAGGCCACCCTCTCCCGGTGCACATGGATGTCTTGTTTGTCCCTCTCCATAGTGGTGGTATGGGCTGCTAAACTTTGAGGCTTATGCCGCCAAAATACTTGGCACTTGTATCGCTTCAGTCATCAACCTCACACTCTCAGACCAACACTGGTCACGTGCGGCCCACTTCAATTTTGCCCACGCCCTTTGCCTCTGCAATCCTAACCACCCCTACTCTCTACTTAATTATCTGGCTCTCATCCCTCTGCCGCAGGCCAACATGGGACGCTTTCCCACTTCAAATGAATTCTCCTCTTTAAGCATAGCGCTGAGTGGAGAATCAGCATTAATGGACACACCACCCAGAAGGGTCGCCCTACTCCCCATTTCAAGCAAGAAGTACATAGCAAGTCTTTTAAACAATCTGGCACTCCATAGTCCCCAAACCATTGCCCATGTGGACTACAATGAAAAGCTGGATATCCCATACTCTCTGGAGACCCAAAAGGACATTTGGTGATGTGCACACCATTATATGTTACAACCCCAGACTGCACCCATGTGTGGAGATGCCTGGGAAAGGTGTATCAGACTGCTGAGCAGTCCAATGCCACTCAGTCTTCAGCATTGTGTGTGGTCAATACTGGTCATTAGACCATTACTTGGAAGATTGCCCATCATCACAGGTGATCTAGTGGTATATTATGTATCTCTTTTGCCAGGAGCAAGTACAGACTTTCAGCCTGTCTAAGAACATCTTCGCCATTTTCATGACCTCCCCTATCCACCCTTATCTCCACACCTTAATTGTTATATTAGCGTTATGGAAAATATACACTATTGTCCTTGATGCACTTTATGGCACTACCTCGACCCTCTGTGAAGCTGTTGTAATGATTGACGACTGTACATGAATCTCATATGGTTGGGAAGTATGAGATTCATGTGTGTCAATAGTTGCAATTCTGTTATTCTGAGTAGGATTTTCTTATTTGGTTCAATAATGGAATAAATTAAATAAATTATTTATTTTGATTGGTTGTTCGTTCTGAGGTTTCCCTCCATTTCTCTTCCAAATTGTCTGGATGCCATCAATTCTGGAGGCTTTTGTGCCCCTCATTACCCGCAATTCATTTATCCTTTTTTAGAAGTATTTTAAAGTGAGTTCAGCCCCAATGGGCCTCACTTTGGAATTATATTCCAACTTTGAGTCTAATTCTAATAAAGGCCACTTTTGCTAAAAACCGTTTAATTAAATTTAAACTATTTGGAGTGAGTTTTGGGGAGCAGATGGCGGTGCTTCAGGGAAAGGGAGTGGATGCACTGGGCTCCTTTTGGAGAGGTCCTGCCCTGGCTAGTTGTGAGCCAGAGTGGCCCGAGGTGACAGAGGCCAGTTGGCCGCACCTCAGCCCATTGACCTTATGTGCAGATAGAGGTTTTTGGGGCACCTCTGCCTGGGGTCTGAGGCAACAGAGGCCAGTGCACTGCACCTCAGCATGGTGTGCCTGTAAAGGCCATCCGTTTGGACATGACCAATTGGGGTTGGTACAGCCACATATGGGGGTTAGTGGTGTAGGGCTGGTGGCAGGCTGGGACTTGGGAGCCCAGTCTTGACATAATTCCAAAGTCACCTTACCTTGTCAGGATGTGGTATCAGCCCACAAGATGGCTGCGGTTGATGTCCCAAGCATTGCTGTGTGCCATTGGTCCATTTCATTGGTTTTTGGGGCCTTCCAATTAAGGGGATGGGGAGCTTGGGGGGCAGGCTGGACTGGTGGCGGTTGATGGCCACTTATGCCCGCCAGGAGACCTCCAGTTAACCTGTTGATTTGATCTAGGGGCTCTGGATTTTTGGTCGAAACCCCAAGCTGCTTGCAAAAAAGGTTCCCTGTCAAAAAAGTCATTGGTTGCTGCACACCTGCCTTGCTGGTCCAGTTCTGAGTCCACCAGTATTTCTTTTTTAGGAAAGGGTAGTGTAATGATTGACAATCATACATGAATCTCATATGGTTGAGAAGTATGAGATTCATGTGTGTTGATAGTTGCAATTCCATTTTTCCAAGTAGGATTTTCCTATTCCATTGGGACCATCTAGTACTAAAAAAAAAAAAGTAGGATTTTCCTATTCAGGTCAATAACAGAATAAATTAAATAAATTGTTTATTTTGATTGGTTGTTTGTTCTGAGGTTCCCCTCCATTTCTCCGCCAAGTTGCCTGGATGCCATCAATTCTGGAGGTTTTGCACCCCTCATTACCCACAATTCATTAGCCTTTTTTGGAAGTATTTCAAAGCAAGTTCAGCCCTGATGGGCCTCACTTTGGAATTCTATTCCAACTTCAAGTCTACTTCTAATAAAGGCCACTTTTGCTAAAAACCATTTTATTAAAATTTAATTTATTTGGAGTGAGTTTTGGAGAGCAGATGGCGGTGCTTCAGGGAAAGGGGGTGGATGCGCTGGGCTCCTTTTGAAGAGGTCTTGCCCTGGCTAGTTGTGAGCCAGAGTGGCCCGAGGTGACAGAGGCCAGTTGGCCGCACCTCAGCCCATTGACCTCATGTGCAGATAGAGGTTTTGGGGGCACCTCTGCCTAGGGTCCGAGGCAACAGAGGCCAGTGCACCTCACCTCAGCATGGTGTGCCTGGCAAGTCCATCCATTTGGACAGGACCAATCAGAGTTGGTACAGCCACATATGGGGGCGAGTGGTGTAGGGCTGGGACTTGGAAGCCCAGTCTTGACAGCTGTGCGTCGCTTCCGCCCTCACCTTATGGATCACTTCTAAGCTTGGTTGTTTGGCCACTTGCCATCCTGCCAACGCCAGTTGGTGTCATCCTGGTTTCCCATCTGGTTCCTCTCATTGGACCCTATCCTTCATTTGTGTTTGGTTTTGGCCCAGGCCTCTTCCGCCGCTCCCCCTCTTCGTTCCACTGGCAGTCCTGCTGGCAACAGGAAGTAGCTTCAGCTCCTCTGGGGTGCCCTTATAGTTTCTTAGTGTTATGTTGTTGATGATTTTTGGAAGTGTTCATCCCATGGTTGGCCTTCCCCAAATAAATTTTAATAAGTGGCTGATTGTAGTCATGTATATCATTGCAATAAAATAATTTTGCAACCATATCAAGCAAGAATTAGAACAGTAGTTACTTTGTTTCAATGTGATAGGCATCAGTACTAGCAATGGCAAACAAACTAGTTCACATATGAAGTAGATACTAAAATAATAGCAATATTTAATGATTAGTGTAATACTATAAGTCTTCTCAAATTGATTCTGTTTTTGATTCCTTATATCATAAAATCTTTATATAATTAATATACTTTGGAAGATGTTTTTATTTTGGCTGAAAATCAATATTTTGATTATGTGATATCAAAAGGTATCAGTATAATGCAAGAGTATCTTTAATATACCACTTAAAAATCTTATCAAGAATAGAGTCTCATTAGAATTAGTATATAATTTCCTACTTCTTTAGAGTTTTTTAGGAGTACTTGATAAAACAATAATGGTTTCAGAGACTAATATAATATAATAATAATAAAAGTTAACTTTACTCTGATCTCTGGATGTATGTTTTATGTTATAGTTAGTATAGTATATACATATCTGTTTTTTTAAATTTTATTCAAGGTGGGCTGACCTGGGGATGGTACCGCACTGATTAGGGAAGTGAAGAAAATAGGAAAGGAGGATAAAACCCAGAAAACCTCCATGCATTGCGTATGATAGGCCAGGAACTCCATGGACCGCCTTTGCTATTTGCTATCTCAGTTTGGGGCATTAGCGCGCAGAACCAACACAGTCAAAATCATCCCCTACCCAAAGTCCATTACTGGGATCAAACTGAAGGCAGTGGTAGAGGGTCCATACTCTACCACTGGGGTATCCTCCCTTACATATCTGTTTTTATTAATTGCTTATCTATATCCTTACTGATTTAAATGAGTGTAAAGTGATAACTGAAAGCAACAAAGTAGTATAGACTATTAATTGTCAGATGTGATATCTTTTTTCCACATTAATGATTAGTACCTTAGCTTATTCATATAAATGTAGTATTGTAAGGCTTTCTAAAATAGGTAATAAGCCAGGAGGTTCATGCTACTTAAATTTATAAAATGCCTACTCCAATCTTAATATTGTCTATATGATTGCATGTTGAGAGAATTGAGCTCTTGTGTAGAGAAAACCCTTCAACTACACCACCAAAATGGCAAACTTTACTTCAGGTAAGTTCTCCCCTACCTCTGCCCAATTTTCTAAATTTTCTAAATTTGCTTCCCTTTGTTTTAATTTTTATGGTAAGGTGATTCAATTTAGCCATGAAACTTAATGCTCTGACCCCAATTCCTACTCTCCCTTTTAAAATTTCACTAATATTCCTTTCTGATTTATAAATCTTATTCTTGATTGAGTGATTAAACTCTAAAGATGAAGCATGTTGTAATTAAGGATTTTTTAAGTTTGGGATAAATTAGGGTGCAGAAAATCATGATGTGCCACATTATCCCTCCAAACCCAATTCTCACAACAATTTTGTAAACTAACTATTATTATAAGTGCAAACCTAGAATACCTGCAACCTTATAAGTACTTGCATTGCCCAATAATAGAACTGTTAACCCTAAAACCATTCCTATATATAGGCTAGTGCTCACAGTTGTGAGGGTACTGGCCTATTTATTCTATCACTTCCCTTTGTTTTCCTAAAAAAATGATTTCTTTTCCAATTATTTATGTTTGCCATTTTCAAAAAGTATTTTTGTATCATGGTGCACATCACAGCCATTTTCATGCATATGCTAATATAACTTGCTTCTCATCAGCTAGAGAGCTTCATGGCCATCATGATGTAGGTTGCTTGGTCACCTAGGTGGTTCCACAGGACCTGTGAGTTCACAACCAGAACTAACCTGGGTACCTTATCCTTACAAGCAAAACAACTTTATTAAATAAAAAGACTGATGAGCCTTTGTATTTAGTAAACAACTATTTTAAAAAGCATAAGAGAAGTGATTGCCTGTGATGATTTTTTGTTGTTAACCAAACAAAGGTGTTACCTGGCTAGGGTAATGCTAGTTATACTTGTGATTTTTTGTAGCTTAGCAAGATAAAATTCTTTAAATTATAAACCTAAGAGATAAGATCTAATACCATCTAGTACTAAAAAAAGAGATAAGATCTAACAAAGTGACAATACCATAATTTGGTTATAGTAGTTGTTATTTTATTAGACAAAGTAGTAACTTAAGGGTGTGGCCAAACAAAGTACTCATTGCCTCCTGATATAATTCAATTAGGGTGCTAAGCCAGCTCATTTGTTTAGGTTCTAAAAAATATTTTGGTATAAGATAGCTAGGTAAAAACACATAGAATCCTATGAACTATCTATACTTATGGCAGCAGCAAACAGCTAGATATAAACGTTAAGCTTAGAGATAAAATGATAGATATAAGATACCATAGCTAGAGTAGCACACAGTTTACAAGTGTAAAGTAATATAAAATATCCTAGGATAAAGTTATTAAATTTAGAAGGTATATAGGCATCTAAGGCTAGCACAATGACGGGTATGCTAGTATATGAGAAATTTACCTCATATATAACCCTTTCAATGATTTTCTGCATATATGTATCCAAAAAATAAGGTTTATATAAATCTAAAAATGCATATATACATCCAAGAAATAAGGGCTATACATTTACCTGTATAATTGATAAAAGAATAAAATATGTATAATATAGTTTAAGTTTAGAAAAATAAAAAGATATTTGGATGGCATATGGAATATGTTCAAATGCTTTGCATGCAAATGTCTGCTTTGAAAAGTATCATAATAAATAAATAATCATTTGTAAGTTCACTCTGTTTATATATATTTACTTTAAATTTTATTGAATATTTATATTACAGACAAGGATTAAAATAATTATAAAAAAGTAAACTTTGCTAACTTTTTACTAAATATAAGGGCCAAAAAATAAAGGATTATTTTTGATATCAGTGAAAAGGTTAAGCTAAAAAAGTATATAATATAATAATAATAAAGTTAAAAGGTTTGCAGTTTGTAGGTTAGGTATGGGTGAGGCAGTGGAATAATTCTCAGCAGGATATAGTGGCCAGATAGACTACTCAAGCTAGTAGGGTGAGCCTAGTTCTATTTTTGAGGCAGGCCAAAACAGACTAGGATATTATCATATTACCCTACACAGAAGCAACAGGTGTCAGGATTAGAACTATCAATTAATTAGGAGCAAATGATGGCAAAATAGAAATTTTACCTTTTGCACAGTTAGTACACAAGTACTTAATATGAGCAAAACTCTAAATTCAAAATATAGTTTCAAATTTAAAATTTATAAATAAATTTAGTATTTTTATAAAAGCGCATTCCTAAATTACACTGTCACCTTGATGATTTATGAAGTATAACAACTTAAATATTACAAGGGTGGTTAGCCTGGCAAGTAAAACCACTTCTACCCTAGTGCTGGTTTTGAGTTCAAAACCAGTACTGGCTGGAAAAAATTCTCGGTATAATATATTTGTCCCAAGGTTGACTCACCTTGAATATTTTAAACAATTTAAATATTACTATATTTATATATCATTAAAGAAAGGATGGTTAGCCTGGCAGGGTAATTCCTGCTTCCACTCAAGTGCAGGTTTTGTTCAATTCAAGTTCAAAACCTCTATTAGCTAGAAAAATCTTGGTGTGGTATATCCATCCCAAGGTTGACCCACCTCACATATTTATTTTATTTATATATCAGTAAAGTAGCAGCTCAATAATATAATCAGTCCCTATTTTATGCTAATTTGGCATCTACCTATGCTTTATTATATGCTTGCACAATTAGAAATGCTGCAAAATACCATAGTAAGTATAATTCTCATTTATTACAAATAAAGGCTTCACATAACAGTAAAGGACTTAGGCTAAAATATGCATATAAATTTTCAAAAAATTCAGCAAAAAGATATTTAGGAAGCATACAGATGCGCTTATATAATCAAGGCACATTAACAATACCGCATATCTAATCCATCTTAAAATTTGCTATTTAAAAGATCAAAAAGCCAAAAATTAAACTACAATGCATTATGACTGCACATTAAGGTGTCAGAGTGCTCGAGCTAAAATTTAAACATCCTTAAAATTGGATCTGACTTGATAAGCAAAAATATTCAACTTGTAAACCAAATATCTCATTCAAAATCCAACATACTGACTTAGACAAATCTAAATATTATATAAGAAATCATATTTAAACAAAAATTAAAAACAAGTATAAATTATTGGACATGTGAAACAAAAAGGTTTCAGGTATAGCCTTTAAAGTGAATTCATAAACATACATAAAGAAATGGTGTTTTATAAGCAGCCAAGCTTGTTTAATAATTACAAAGTATATGCAGTCAAAATAAAATGATGACTTGCAAATAAGGGGTCTTATTTATTGGTAGGCCTAAACTAAATTAGTGAAAACAAGTTTTTCTTACTGTGACCATTCAACACGCAAAATAAGGTTGGCATATCCATGGCCGTCCAGAGCTTGGCGCGCCCTATCCGCCTCTTCCCGAAGAGAAAACGAAACAAAGGCGAACCCCTTGCAAAGGCCAGTATCATAATCCTTTGCTAAGAAGACACGCGCAATATGCCCAAATTTGCGGAACAGATCGTAAATATCAGACTCGCGCGTGTCCTCAGATAAATTGTCACACGAAGAGAGGCGGAATCATCTTGAATGTAAAAGAAACCCTAAAAGCAAATACCTCGCTTGTCAGGCATAGATTCCCCAGTACCTTCTCCACTAGCAGCTGCACGTCGTTGATGAGGAGCCATATATTTGCCACCAGTAGAAGGAGCTTATAACAATAAAAGATATTGGTGAAGACAATACCTTCTTTGAGTTCACTGGTTGGTGCAATATCTTCAATGGGTTGTATGGTATCTTTGTAGGGACATTTGGTAGTAAAATGGTCTCCTTTACAGATACGACAGAGGATCTTCTTCCCTTTCAACAGATTCTTCTGTTTATCGCCATCGTCGGCATCTTCCTGGAAAGCCTAAACAAAGATTAGGCTAGAATAAACTTTCGACAACAAACCTGGTTTGCGCTAAGCTTCAGGAAAATTTGCTCCCCAACGGAGGTGGTCTGAAGATTAGGGCCTGGCGGACTACCCTTTTCATCCCCAAATTTGGCCCATTCTTAAAGGAAGGTCAAGAGTTATAAATGGTTAGCTACCTTGCGTTCGGCAACAGCTCTATTGACATGTTCTTTTTTAAGGATCATCTTAATTTTTCTGGTGATCTAAAGTGGTTACAATTATGCAAGCAATAAATCAGTACCTTAACCATCTTTCCTTCCTCATTCCTTTTGAATTCAACAAAAACTTTTAACCCATTTTCGTCCGTGTATACTTTAGGGGCGTAGCGATCTGTATCTTGTATTAGAACGAGCCTTAAACTGGGCTGCAATGAAAAGTAACAAAAGCAAGTTGATGTCCAAAATCTTGAAGTACCTAATTCTTCGCCAATATCATCGGCCCAGTTTGTGGGAGTGCTTTCAAATAGTCAGTAAGACAGCAAAGCAAAGACATTCGATAAAAATAAAGCGCCAATACATACCTTATATCAACAGACATTTTTGACACTTATAGGATTTATGTAACTTATCACTAAAATGGTATTAAATTTTTCGACAATCTCAAAGTGGTCTTAGTTGGGTAGATAAGATTTATCGCGGAGGATTGTAATTTGGTAACCTTTGCTAAAATATAAAATAGAGTCGATTTGGAACTTTAAATACGAAAGATTAATCTTGGCTTGAGAAATTATTGATTCAACTTGCTCAGGTTTCGTCTGGCGATTCCAAAGTAATGGGTTATTTCATTAGAGCAATGAATTAAAATTCATTTTGACGCTTTCGTCCTGTCATTGCTGATTGGCTGGATCAGAGTTCTAATCTAAACTCATTGCGCCCTTACGCGTCAAATTAAATTTGGATCGATCTGCCTCAAATAAAATTACGTTTAGGCAGCCACGGTATAGACCAACGATCTGATCCCTTCTATCCAACTGCCTCTTTGCCCTATTAATAATTTAAGTACTCTTGTATAAAAAGTGCAATTTTGAAGTCTAGCATAAGATTGTTGGTAAATTGGTGTATATTTTTATCTTTTTTCTTATAAAAATTTATTACCTTTTTAAGAATTTGGAGTGAGATCATGACGGAACTAGACAGTGTTGCTATGGAAGTAGATCCTGCTCCCGAAGAAAAAAGCTCAATCCTCATTGATGGTGATCTATTTAAAAGTATTTTTTTATTAATCCATCAGATTTGAAGCAAAACGTTCAACTTCTCGAGAAAGCGGTCAACCTGTTGGAAACTAGGTTCATCACTAGGTGTTGCGCAGCGTGCCGTCAATGAGGAAGCTATTGAGCTCCAACTTTCTGGCTAAAGCTATAACAAAATATTATCCAGAAGGTAGGAAAACAAGTGGTAATAGTAAGTTTGTGTAGACCACGTCCGTGGCGGAAGGCTTTTGGAATACCTTGGCTTTAAATTTTCTGATGCTATGGACACCTCCGAGGGTAGCAAAGATTCTGCCATCAGCATTATTCCTGAAACGGAGCTTTATCTTGGCTTATTGGTTCAAGTCTTCCTTTTAGATTCAAACGATTTGGAAAAGGTAATATATTTCCTAATTAATATTAAAGCTCTTTAGGGAGTTCAACTATCTAGCGAACTTGTCAAGTATGTTTATGCCCTCAATCGTCGCACAGCGGATAAGCTCGCAGCCCGTATTTATTTTTATTATGCGCGCTTCCATGAGTTGCGAGGAGAACTGGCTTCTATTCGACCGTACTGTTAACTTCATTTATTTCTTACGGCTCATAATAGGGATCTTTTGGCGACGTATCGATCAGCAACTTTGCGCCGAGACGATGAGTCGCAAGCAACGCTTCTTAACATTTTGGTGCGAAGCTATTATTCCAGCAACCTTTATGAACAGGCACACAAACTGCTTGCTAAATCCACTTTTCCTGAGTCTGTGAGTAACAATCAATTTGTTCGGCAAATGTACTACCTGGGCCGCATTAAAGCTTTGCAGCTGGACTACACATCTGCCCATCAGCACATCCTTCAGGCGGTGCGTAAAGCCCCTCAAAATTCGGCGGCGGCTGGGTTCCTTCAGGCGGTTCACAAGTTGGCATTGATTGTACAACTTCTTATGGGAGATCTTCCAGATAGAGCGACTTTCAGGCTCCCCATGCTGCGGTTGGCGCTGGTTCCATACCTTCATATCACCCAAGCGGTGCGTGTAGGGGACCTGGCTAAATTTCAAACTACACTTGCTCAGTACCGCGCTCAGTTCCAGGAGGATAAAAATTACAACCTGATCTTGCGCCTGCGACATAATGTTATAAAAACTGGTATTCGAATGATCTCTCTGTCCTACTCCAAGATCTCCTTGCACGACATCTGTTTTAAACTTCAGCTGGATAGTGAGCAGGATGCCGAATACATTGTTGCCAAGGTATGTTGCTTGCTTTTCCTTTCTGAATTATCTAGGCAATTCGGGATGGGGTTATCGATGCTGAAATTAACCACGAGAATGGCTATATTCAATCCAAAGTAGGTTGATTTACGACTTAGTTGACCCCATAGGAAAACGTCGATATCTACTCGACCCAGGAGCCCATGGATGCTTTTCACCAAAGGATCTCTTTCTGCCTGAACTTGCATAATGATTCCGTTAAAGTAAGTGTTAAAACTGCCTTGTGCTAATCGGCTAGGCGATGAGGTTCCCCATCAACTTCCATCATCCGGAATTGGAGTTTGCTGAGGAGGCTCGTGAGCGCGAGCGCGAATTGGTCAAGGAAATTAATGAAGCCGATATGGATGACGATAGCAATATGGAATATTGAACTTGCGATCCAACGCTTCGTCTTGCTCTAAATAAAGTTGCCACCATAACTTGAATTTTGGCTTCATTTCGTATTGGTGCTTTTATTTTTTGCAATGGACCTTAGTTTATCGGCCTTTTTAAAAACGGAATATGAAATTACTTTGACAAGGTTTGTGGCGAATATATCTCGGCCTCTTTCTAAAGCCCTTATTCATTGGTCTGTGAATTCGATACCCTACCAAAAAGGTCCATAAGAAGGTTTGAAGTTTTTGAATAAGCTAAGCTAAATAGAGTTTTTCTAATAATTATGTTTGAAATTTCAATGCATCGTAGAGGGAAGCAACGTTATATAATTTAATTGCGATTTGACGCAACTTAAGCCGCTTCATGGTTACTCGCGACAAAAATTTGTTTCGCTGTAGATGATTTAAGCTTTCATAGGCAGCTTCGTTTTAAACCAAATCTTCTTGCAGTTCTACTACGTAGATATAAACTTTTTCAAATATTACATTGAAAGATCCCACTCATACTTATACTTTCATTATTTATAAAACAAAGAAAAGTAGTAAAAATAAGTTAATCATAAGACAATTACATAAGATCTTTAATGTTTGTATAGCGGTTGTCAATTTAGCTACGGACCAACACCTGAGTATTGTACATTCTGAAATGAACCTTATTGGCTATGGTATCACTTTTGAGCAATTTATATAAGGGTAAAATAAATATAAAAACTGACAAACTGTACAACCCTGATGTCCTCAGCCCCACCACCCGCTGTCCCATTCTGGAGCAGCGCAAAGCCACTCATAGCATTTTCTGTCCAGTGGGAAAATGCATTCAAACTGGATTGTCCAGTCCTGTCATGGAGTCTGCTGATTAAAGTAAGACTGGGCTTCCAATCTGGGTGAATGACAACCCAGTGGAATACCCAGAATGCATGTGACAAAGCAGTCCTAATAACTTGGAGGAGGGGCATCTGGTAGTTTCTGTGATGGAAATAAAAGGTAAACAATATTTTAAAAACCCCATAGCAAACCAGCTGGCTGCAATGGTAGCAACCGTGGGTCTTGCTGGGGTGACCCCCAAGAGTGGGAGAGGTATGGAGGATGACCAATCCTCCAGGGTTTGCAGTTGATGGCCTTTAGTATTAAGTCCAAGGTTTTCAGGATCAGTTTTGTATGTATGAAAATCCTTGGGTTCATCAAAAAAATTTAATCCACAAAATTAGAGATCAGGGGTGCAAATCAAATCAAATTGGTTCAATTTGAGTATAGTGTAGGCTTGGCCATGTCACAGTTGTTAAGGTCTTTCAAGCTGCTGTGCAGGATTGGAAAAGCTGTTTGAGCTGTGGATCAATTTATAGTATAAACTGATGCAGATTCTCCCAAGAAGCAATGCACCGGACAATCTGGTGCCTAGATTTTGCCACCAGATGGCAGAAAAAGCCATTCAGCACCCATGACTGACTCAGTAAAATCTGCATAATGAGGGATCTTGCCTTGTCCAGATTGTGCTGAATCAGAGGTAGAGTGACAAAGTGAGTCGGGAAGATAGAGATGACTATCCAAGGTGAAGTATTGCATGACCTCTGGGTTGGCCAGATTGTGCTGAACCAGTGGTGGGTTGGGGAATGAGAACTGGCAGATGAGAAGATCATCTTGAATGGTGGATTTGAAAATCAGGCTGAGAGTGTAACCTCTAAGGACCTCAGCTAGCATGCAGTGAGCTGCTGGATCAAAAAATTGGAGTGCCCACTCAACAATCATCAGTTTCAAAGCTGATAGTGGTGCATTTAGTTAGTTTGAGGTGACAAGTTTGGTAGGAGGTATGCCTATGGAGCTTGCAGAGAGGGTGTTAGACAATTATAAGTCCAAAATTATGAAAAGGGTGTTTTGAATAAAATAAGTGATAATATTAACTAAAAGACCCTGGGCAATTCTCTTTGGAACCCCTCAAATTGGGGTAATACCATTATTAATACTTCCAAGCAAATAGCCTAAGTTTGGGTAGCAGGGTTACTCCAAATCATTGGTGGAATCAAGGGAGCCATTTGGAGGTCCCTCCCCATCTTACAACTAATTTGGTTAATCCTACATTGTGGAGACTGGCCCCTTTTATAGGTTTAGAGGGGTCCCATAATGTGCAAATATTTTCTCACCCAAATATTGTGTAAAATATATTAAAACCTTACCTCATGGATTTGTCCACCTGCCATTTCCCTCCATCAGCCATTCAATCAAAGTGAAGTGAGTCTCCAGAGCTCCAATAGTTTGAATCCCAATATTCCATAATTTGGACATTACTAAGCTAATCCAAACTTCAAGCCTTGACACAATTAAATACTAAGCATTAAAATAATGAGAAAGTTCACTTCTTAACCCCCATGATCTTAAAAAACTTACAAAAATCATTCATATATTTTATTAAAGTTTTAGTACTTTTATTACAAGTGGTTTATTACCCCTAATATTTATCCCACAGTATGTGAACCAACTCCTCCTGCATATAATTATTGTAATTTAGATGTGAAAAATGCACCAGAGAGCAGCCCAAACCCTGAATTCCAACAGAGAGATTTATAGTTTTGATTTGCATTTAAACTTAGGACAAAGACTGAACTAACAACTGGCCCTAGGAGGGGTGGTTGTCTTATACTAATGGGAGGGGAAGAGGTTGGGGGGATGTCTTAGCTGATCTGGCTGGCACGTTTGTGATGAGCAGCCTGGGTTTGAGGGGTTGTCAAAGAGCTTATATATGAGGTTATAAAAGCTCTACAACATAACTCTTAGATCAGCCATTGGGGTACTCTCACCAGTCCAAACTTGAGCGGATTATCTCAGACTAGGAACTTGAATGAATTGGTTTTTGATGAATCAATTTTTGGCAAGTGATTTAAGTTTAAATTTAAATTAAGACTTTTGGGGAAAATTCTCAACTCAGATCAGCACCCCATGACCTGGAATTTCAAAATCCATGGCCTGAACTAGATTCTTGCCTTACCAAAAGTTTCCTGAGTTTTGTGGTCGATTTTTGCAGTTTCCAAGGGGTTAGAAGGTGACAGGGTAAGGACCAGTTGAAGTTGGGGGTCCTGCTGGTGGCCTCTGGCCAGTATTACCTCTCTGCAGATCTCCTTGATCTTATTTATAAGGGAAGAAGCAGGAAAGAGGGGTAAAGTGGGTGGTTTTTGGGGCTAAGTAAGTTACCCAGTGCTCCTCAACAATATGAGCCAAGTCACCCAGTTGAACCAAGGGCTCCACAGGTGCCTTGGGTCCCTTCTTCCCTATGTAAGGAAACTTCCTACGATCTAGCTCAAGATACTGGGTTTTCAAATTTACACTATAGTTTGTTTTTTGAACCGGAAATATCCCTCCTCCTGGTACAAGAACCAAAACATAGTTCTTGTGTCTGGCAGGAAGTTTGATGTCCAGAATAGTAGTAATCTTCTTATGCGCGGATAGGGTGCCTCAGGATGTGACTCATAGAACTCAGCCACTAGCTCCTTACAGTTTCACAGTCCCTTGTACTTACTCAACTATTCTCATAGACAGAGTAACCTTTCCAAACAACAAGATACTGGGCTGACCTTCTGGATTTCCTTGAGGCCATTATCGCCTCCATTTTTGCCTCTTGTGACTACCCCACAATAATAGGCTCTGGGTAGTAGGTTGCTCTCACTTAGAAAGGATAGTTAGGAAATGTGAAATACATTATGTTGCTTCCAATGGGCAGAAATCTTGACTTGGTATGCACTATAGCCCAAATCTATTTTCTATTTCAAAAAGGCCCTGAGCGCTTACTACCCAGATTCCATGAAGGGATTTTCATGTTCAAGTGGCGGGTGTCAAGAATAACAAGTGAGACTTCTGAAATATTGTGCCATGGAAGTCTCTGCCTATCAGCAAACTTCTTATCATCTCTGTTAGCTTTAGACAAGTGCACTTGAACAAGCTTTTGGGTGTCACAAATCTTGGTGATGTGGTCCTCTGCTGCAGGAACCACAGAGGTCAGGTATGACTAATATAGAATGAGGGATTATACCCAGGGTGGCCTCAATTCAGGAAATCCAACGGAGGAATGAAGTGTGTTGTTGTAAGAGAATTGCGCCAGAGGAAGGTAATAGCCCTGGTATCCTGGATAGCAGAGACATAACAACGCAAATATTTTTCTGAGACTTGATTAACTCTCTCAGTTTGTTCATATGATTGTGGGTGATATGCAATAGAACGGTAGGGCTGATACTGAGAAGTAACAGCGTAGTGTCCCAGAACTTGACTGTAAATCAATGGCAGCAATCACTCACAGTTTCTGTGGGGAGTCCAAACATGTACACATGGGCTATGAAGAAGCTGCGGTATCTGCTGCTGTTATGGGAGTTTGACATGGTGTAAACAGCGCAAATTTAGTGAACCTGTCTACAATCACCATATGGCATAAAACCCTTTGGACATAAGAAAGTTCCACGATGAAATCCACTGAGTCAGATGTCTAGGGACCCTCAGCTTGTTGCAGATGGAGGAGGAGGCCCTTCTTCCCAGTCTCCATACTTGGAGCGCGCGCAGGTAATACATCTTGCTACTGACTTTGGGATGTCCTTGGAGCCCAGGCCAATTGTAAGTTATCTTGACTAGTTCATCACACTACTTTGAACCAGGATGGCCCACTGCAGGTGGGGCATAGTGATCTTCAAATACCTGCATACGCAAGGCAGGTGGGTTAAAATCCTATATAAATAGAAATTATTCCATCTGTTGAACATTCTATTTCTCAACTTAAGAAAAAGAATGTTGGAGGTATTAGTGCTCCTGAATCTGCTACCATGATTGGCCCATCTCCTGTCCAATCATCATGTAATATTGTTGATATCAATGATATGAGTACCCACAGCGAAAAGACCTTGGCGGATTCTCAGTGGAATCCTAACTATCGTAAAAATATGGTCTATAACAAAAAATGGCCTAAAAAGGTAATAACTAATAATAGGATTACTCTGACTTCTTGGCCAAATTTGGGGTGTTTGTTACCAAATGGGTTTGATCACCTCCTGGTGAGAAGATATTACTTGACGATGATAGGGTACAAATTAACCAATCATTACCATGCAAGTCTGACCACCGTCAAGGTGAGAAGATCTTACTCAATGATGATAGGGTGCCAATTAACCAATCATTACCATGTGAGTCTGACCACCGTCAAGGTGAGAAGATTTTACTTGACAATGATAGGGTGCAAATTAACCAATCATTACCACATGAGTCTGACCACCACTGAGGTGAGAAGATTTTACTTGCTAGTGATTGGATACAATTCAACAAATCTTTACCACATGGGTCAGTTTTGCCTCAAAAAATTTATCTTTGATCTGATAGGCCAAAAGCCTATATTTCCTAATTTAGATGACTCAGCTTTATATATTTTTGCCTCAAATACCCATGGTCTCAAAATCTAAACTAGTTTAAATAGGAAATACTAGTATTGAGAAAAGGACCTTCTTTGGTTTGGCCCTGCTTAACAATAAAAAACATAAAATACTTTAACAAAGCGTTTTCTATTACTTTTATTAAAAAGTAAATTTCTGACTATAAACAAAATATTTGTGGCATCCGTCGGCAGATTCCACAAACTGGTGCTCACTACAGGGTGGTCACCCTGAATACTTCAATAAGTATTAAAACAATGGAGGCTGTAAACATGAGTAGCTCTCCTGAATTATGATTAGTTGCTCTTGAGAAGCAACTAGCCAGCTCTTTCTCCCATCTCAAAAAGATAGAGCAACGGACATATAAATTATCTATAAAGGACAGATACACCCCGGGTGAAGGGAGCATTGCCTCCTTTTTGTATGTCTATGAAGCTGCGTGGATGGCGCCAATGATAAACATAAAGTTCAGTACGTTCTTCCTTGTTTAAGCCACAAAGCCCAAAAGTTGATTGTTCCTCACCTGGATCCTCAGTACACCTGGGCAGATGTTAAGAAGGCCCTCTTGGCTGAACTTGGATCCGAGCAGAGCTTATACAGTGAAAAACAGGATTTCATGCGCCTTACCATGTATGTGGGTAAAACCCTCTTTAGTTTTACTGAGCAGTTCTGTCTCACTGCTCAAAGGCTGGCTACGTCTAACCTGCTTACCCTGGATGATGCTATCACCGCCATATTAACAGGGTAAGCTTTGCAGCCCTCTCTTGCCAGGCATATCATATCAGTGAAATGCCACTTCACAACTTTCTGTGATATAAAAGAGGCTTTTTTAGATGTCGCCCATATTCCTTTAGGTGAGCTGCGGCCTATTGAACCGTTAGAAGTGAGGCCACCCATGCCTATCTCCCTGCAAAACCTGCTGCTTCAGTGCGACTTAAAACGGACATTCCTCATTCATGCAAAGCGGAGATCCCTACTGTAGTTTCCCCTTCAGCTCAGCCAATAGGTGCGCGCTCTAAGGGTATATCCTCCAGAACTACTGAGGTTGTAAAAATGCTAGTTAAAGCGAAGCTAATTACCCAACCCCTCATGGCTGTCTACCCCACTTCAATTACAACCTTGCCCATGGTTGAGAATACCTCTGAGGCTGACTCTGAGGGGGTTACAATGATGCTGGGTACTACTTATTGGGAGCTCCCGCGGAAGTGGAGGTCCTTGATCGCCTAAACGTTGAAGGAGTAGATGAAACTACCATATTAAAGGATACTTATCTTCACCAAGTTATAGGTTTTATGGAAACTATTGACACAGCCAGCGACGCTGATCAGCTCCTATTGAGCTTAATTTGTCCTTTACGCTGAGGAACAGGAACAGGGAAAATAAATGTCAGCGTAGGGAAAGGCATACCTATTGCTGACAAATCTCATGTGCCTGACTCATCTAAACAACTTATGCCAGTACCTTGCGTTACCAATACCCCAGGGGTTGATTTTTAGGGGGTATGGATAAGGTCTGCTATTACGTTGTAGGAGGACCTGCTGAAGTGGAAGTCCCCAATTGCTTGAATGCTGGAGGAGTGGATGAAGCCACCATACCTGAAGAGATGTATCTCTGCCAAGTTCTAGGGGAGCCAGTCAATATCGATACTACCAGCGATGCAGATGAGGTGTTGTCTCACCTTATTTGCCCTATCCAGCATGGCCCTACCATGCAGTCCATCCAGGAAAATTACCCCGAGACCGCATGCAAATTAACCTCCAATTTCCATCTCAAGGAGGTCTTAGCGCTATCACCCACTTTGGGGGGATACTTATGAAGGTCAAAGTGGTTATCCAAAAAGTTTGGGTGATGGCTATCTTAGATACAGGCTCCCCAGTGAACGTAATCTCCTCCAAGTTAATGAAAAAAAAAATCAAACTTGCACCTGACTTGGAGTACAACCAAGACTTTGGAACCGCTGGTCCTAACAACACCCACGCACTGGGTGCTTACTCGTCTCTTCCCATTCATATTGGGAAGCTTATTCTATCAGCCCCCGCAGTGGCTTTGGATATTAACAATTATGATATGCTTATAGGTACTCAGTTTATGATTGTATATGACAGCATTATTATTATGAAGCAAGAGTTCATGTCATTGCTCAACTATGAAGTCCCCTTAGTTCTAGCTCATGAAGAACCCAACAAGAAGGAATACTCTTGCATGGACAAATGCCCGCTTTCCACCTTACCTATACATAATATCAACCTCGCAAAAATGGTTACTAAAGAAGGCCAAGCTGCCAATGAGCTCTGAGCTCCTCTACTCTCTTACCAAGTGTTGGATAGGGTTTTATATTACCACAATCGCATAACTCTACAAAGTGGCAAACTTGGATCAAACTGGGAGGGGCCATTTACCATCATGTATAAGAGAGAAAATGAGTATTCTATAAAGTTTTTGGCTAAATATTTTTCTTTCTCGTTGCAATCACTATTGCAACCTATTCAATTCAAGACTGAATCTAGTTTGATAATCTCACAGAGGAGATTAGTCTGCGCCCATGTCAGGGAGCAGTTGGGCAAGCAAGGTAAGAGGAGCAGGTGGAAGGCCCGCGGCCTCCAACATTCAAAAACGCCCCAGAGAATCTGGCGGAATTGACAAAAATACTAAGAAACTGGCGGTCACTATTTCCCTGGAGATACTCGCATGGCAAGCACGATGCAACCAATACATCAACATGCCACACTCCCAGCCACTTTCATCGGTGGAATTTGGAGTCTGCGTGTTTCTGAACATCCAAAAAACGGCCTTATGGGAAAAATTTTGTGAAGATGTACACACAATTTTCCTGACCGCGGTGTATGTTGCACCTCACTCCATGTCATGAGGTTGGCTGGACCTAGGTTTTGAAAGCAAAATGGCAGCAGATGAGGCTGCAGCAGTGCGCATAGTGGTCAATCTCCCCAAAGGGCAACAGGTCATTGAAACTAAACGCACCAGATGGACAAAATCAAACCAAATTTTCCTCACGTTTGACTTTTTGCCTACTATGGTAAAACGTGACAATTTGGAACAACACCTGAAAGATGGTCTCGCCATATACAGCGAAATACAATCTTTTGAAATGCAACGCTTCATGCTGATGCTACACCTGTGCACTGGCAAAGCCATCGCAGTTCTGACCCCAACTGAGGAGATCACAAAGGACCTAACCCAGATCCTGCACTCCACTTTTATTGATATTGCAGGGCATACCACCCACCCATTCCAGGTGACCGTGGACAGCGCGCCCCCATTTGCACCCACTGTGATGCATTTGGCCATAAGGCGCATGCATGCCCCATCAAGGAGGGCGTCACATTCCAAGAGCACCCCTCAGCGGCCATGGCCAGCGGAGAGGCGCACTATGAACCAACTGCAAGCACCAAGGAGGCCTTCCTGTGGGGAGCACAAGGCTGCTACCTACTGGTAAAGCCTATCTCCCCACAAGAGCGGAAGAAGGCCAAGCAGGCCCATAGGGCCACGGCCAAGGAAGCGGCCAAAGCCACCACTGCTATCCCACACTCACAATGCCAGGAGGACATGGAGACCTTTGCGGCGGAAGCAACTCGGGAATCCATCAACCAATCAGATTGAGAAGCCCATGCAAGTAGGCCACTCAATCCAAGGTTCCAATGGGAGATTCGATCTCACCCAATCGTTGCACCCAAGCTCTGATTGAAACTGACTTGGGACCCATCCCAACTGAAAATTTTTTTTTACCTGCTCAATGGTGCACCAAACTCACCTGCACCACAAAAAAATTCGTCCGACGTCGGGAAAACAAAAAGTGAAGGCTAAAGCCAATGTGACTCTTTCCAAAAAAATCTAACAAAAACTCTGATAGCGTTGCTGCTAACACCCGCACTGCTGTGAAGGCCCACGGGGATCTAGAAGAGGATGGTGGGCCCAGGTGCCCACCCCCTCGCACCTAAGGTGCAATGGGGGAAACCTTCACCATAGGGACGTTGAATATCGCTGGACTCAAGGCCTCTCATCCCAGGCTAGGAAACTGATTTTTTTACAACACAATTTACCCATGGGTATCCTGGCCATCCAGGAGTCCCACTGTCCACAAGGTTCTGAGGAAGCTTGGAAAACAATGCTCCTCCCATCCCTATCCTTTTGGTTGATGCACTGTGGGGTGCTAATTCAGAAAAATAATTTTTTCAAATTTTTATCCTCAGAAACATTCCTAAATGGCCGAGTGCTTGTTGTCACCTTCTCGTGGGCCAAAATAGCGCACACAATTGTCAACATCTATGCCCCAAATGGTGTATGTAAGCGTCAGGAATTTTTCTCATTGGTCAAATCCCTCCCGCTACCTCCAGACTTCTTCATAGTTGGCGACATGAACTGTTGGATAAACACACCAACAGACTGGTGGCCTTCCTCACCCCACACCCCCAGGGTCACGTAGAACTATGCGTTCTAAAGGCCACCCTTGGGTTAATGGATGCACTGCCGCAGCATGCCCTGCTGCTCAAAAACATGACACAGCCCCACGTCCACAACGGCCAATTAAGGTCCATGACCCGCATTAACCTTATTCTAATGCTGGCAAAATTCCAACCCCACATCTCCCACTTCAAGACAACAAAATTAGAATTCTCTGACCATCGACTGGTCTTGCTAACCTACCACCTACCTGTCATGGCTGCTTAGGCCCCACATTGGTACAAAATCCGCCCCCCCCGAGCTTGGGTCGCCAGGATTTTCCATGTGGGTAGAAGAGGCAACTATGGCAAAAAAGTTTGTTGCACCATTTTGTGCGGACCCCATTTCCACATGAGCAACTTTCAAAGATGACACCATCCGCCACTCTCGCCATCTCTCCTCCAGACACTCACGAGCCACATCAGCGGTTATCTCGCATGCTCTGGCTGAATTGGCACACTTGGAGTCCAACATCCCAGTTACAGGATACAGCTCTGCATGGGGATGAAAGTGGGTGGAGGCAGCTGCCCACCTCAACGCACTCGACAGACAACACAAACATCAGGTTTGTGTTCAGTACAGGGCCACATGCATCACAAAAGGTGACAAGTGCACCGCACATTTCTTTAAAAAATTTTTGCACCACGCCAGAGCGTGGCCTGCACACAGGTGCAAAGATCGGATGATTCCATTGTGGATATGCCAGCTGAAGTGGCAATCAAAATGCAACAGTATTACTCCGAGTTGTACCAATCTGACCCAATTCAGCTGGCTGAAGTGGCAGAATTTCTCAACCGAGCCCACATCTGCTCCATTTTCTGATACCCAGAAATAATGAATTTGATTACTCCAAACGAATTATGGACAGCCATTCGCGGTGCACCAAACCAAAATGCCCAGGCCCAGATGGCATTCCATATGAGTTCTACAAAAAATATTTCAAATATATATCCCCATTGCTGCTCGCCTCACTTAACCAAAGCCTGATAAATACATGCCTCCTACCAGGAGGACATGAGGCCTTTACTGTCCACTTTTCAAGAAAGGGGATAAGCTAGACTTAGCCAACTGGTGCCCCATTTCTCTAACAAACACAGACACCAAAATTTTAACAAAAATCATGGCTCACCGTTTAGGGACTGTAGCATCTGCCACCATCTCCCCAGAACAATTCAGTTTCATCCCCAGAAGGTTGATTTGGGATAACGTGCACTCTGTGGCTAATGTATGTTAGTCCACAGCCTCTGGGGCACTTGTATTCTTGGACCAACAAAAGGCCTATGATAGAGTAAACTGGGAATACCTCAGGGCCTGCCTCCATCAATTCCGCCTACCCCTCGCTTCATCAACTGGGTAATGCTGCTCACAGAATCTGCAACAATGGCAGTGCATGGCCCTGGCTTCCTAACGGAAGTAGTCTGCCCTCAAAGGGGCTTGCAACAAGGGGACCCCCTTAGCCCACTCTTATACAATTTCAGCCTTGACCCCCTACTGCAAAATGTGAATGCCCAACTCACTGGGGTCCATGTGCCAGGCCAAGACCCAGTCAAGATAATGGCGTTCGCAGATGATTGTGTGGTGGGGGTGTCTAATAATCAAGATGCACGCGCGCTTGAAGCTCTCATCCAGGAGTATTCCCGGGTAAGCAACGTGGCACTGAACGCTTCCAAAACCGAAATCATCCTCCTTGGTCAGTTTCAGAACTGCTGGACCCCAGCAATTAGTTCCCAACCTGGCCCATCTGCTCGCCCACGTCCCCTCCCTACTAATTCAAAACACACCGCTCCACTGGTGCTCCCCTTCGTGCCACGTCCTACCATAGGACCAGTACGCCATCTGGGCGTGTGGATGGAGGCAGGCGGATATGCGTCAGCAGTAATGGAGTGCCATATTCTGGATAACGTGACGAAGCGAATCGCCTCTCTCAGAACCCACCCTACTAACCTCACTGGCAGGGTTGTTCTTGCCAACTCTATGCTCCTATCCAAAGTCTGGTTTGGAGCCCATGCCATCCCCTTCTCCCCAAGCTTCTAATAATCCTTGTACGCCTTGCTGCAAGGATGGCTTTGGTCAGGCCGCCTTCCACCAGTGCAGCTAGAGGTCATGTTTGGCCCTCAACATCATGGTGGCATAGGCCTTCTTGACTTCAAAGCCCATGCCACCAAGATCCTGGGTACCTGGATTGCGGCTGTCACCACCCTTACACTCCCCTCCCAACACTGGTCCCGCGCAGCCCACTCCAACTTCTCCTGCGCCTTGGGCCTCAACAATCCATCGAACCCCCACTCCCTGATGAAATACATCGCTTCACATACATCGGCCACAGGTCCTCACGGGACTAAAACCCACTACAAATAAATACTCCTCTCCATGCGGAGCGCTGAGTGGAGAATTCGTATTAGCGGACATACAACCCAAAATGGCCGCCCCTCTTCTCAGTTCACACAAGAGGTACAGGGGCTACCCATCCATGATGGCATGATCCCCATTCGACCCCATGTCCTATCCAGGGTGGACTACCTGGACATGATGGACATCCCTTACTCCATTGAGACCCAAAACAATATCTGGAAATATGTACACCATCCTCTGTTGCAACCTCAAGTCCGCTCCCATGTGTGGCGCTGCCTGAGGCGGGTGTATCATACAGCTGAACTCTCTAACGCTTTACACTCATCCTGTGTCGTGTGTGGCCAGTATGGAACGCTGTTTCACCGCCTGGAGAAAAGCCCTACCTCTAAAGTGATATGGAGCGAAGTTCAACGTCTTCTGGACCAGGATCAAACGCATCCCTTAGTCTGCCAAGAGATATGTTCGCTCTATCAATGGCTTCCCCCCTTCTGCCCTCCCTTCGTGCTTTGGTGGTTGCAATCACCATGTGGACCATCCACATTATTGTCTTGGATGCCATCGCTGGATCTATCCCCACCCTCCCTGAAGCTGTCCACAGATTCTGGTCTCATTTGGTGGACCACTTTCAAGCATGGATGTTTGGATACCTCCCACTATGTCGCTGACAGCTGGTCTCTTCCTGGTTCCCAGTCTGGTTCATCAAATCAGACCCCTTCCTCCACACGTGCTCAACTGTGGCTATGGCCCTTTCACACGTTTCCTCCCCCTCCCCATAAGTGGAGTTCCCGCTGGCAACAAGAGATAGCATCGCTTCTCTGGGGTGCCTCCCCTGGTACTCTGTTTTGTCTCTTCTGAGTCATATTTGGAATTGTCCGTCCCATGGTTGGCCTTCCCCACAATAAATTTAAATTTAAATAAAGTCTTTGGCTACAGGAATTATCATAAAACAGGTACATAGCTGCTTCCTATGACCCTACACCCCTCCCAACATTCTTGAGGGGGGCAAAGTTGGACATTCTCTTTCTTGACTTAAGAAAAAGAATGTTGGAGGTATTAGTGCTCCTGAATATGCTACCATGATTGGCCCATCTCCTACCCAATCATCAAATAATATTGTGGATATCAATGATATGAGTACCCACAGCGAAAAGACCTTGGCAGATTCTCAGTCAAATCCTAACTATCAGAAAAATATGGTCTATAACAAAGAATGGCTTAAAAAGGTAATAACTAATAATTGGATTACTCTGACTTCTCAGACAAATTTGGGGTTTTGTTACCACATGGGTTTGATCACCTCTGAGGTGAGAAGATTTTACTTGATGATGATAGGGTAAAAATTAACCAATCATTACCATGTGAGTCTGACCACCGTCAAGGTGAGAAGATTTTACTTGATGATGATAGGGTAAAAATTAACCAATCATTACCATGTGAGTCTGACCATCGTTGAGGTGAGAATATTTTACTTTCTGGTAATTGGATACAATTCATCATATCGTTACCACATGGGTCAGTTTTGCCTAAAATTTTTCTTTGATCTGATAGGCCAAAAGCCTATATTTCCTAATTTAGATGACTCAGCTTTATATATTTTTGCCTCAAATACCCATGGTCTCAAAATCTGAACTAGTCTAAATAGGAAATACTAGTATTGAGAAAAGGACCTTCTTTGGTTTGGCCCTGATTAACAATAAAAAACATAAAAAACTTTAACAAAGCGTTTTCTATTACTTTTATTAAAAAGTAAATCTCTGATTATAAACAAAATATTTGTGGCATCCGTCAGCAGATCCCACATCATCCTTTAAACATTTAGGAGCCATTTGCGCTTCCTAGTCTCCAGGTTTTTCTTTAACTCTATCCCATCAGGGCAGCAATTGGCCTTCTAAAGCGCGTTCAAATATGGTGACTCTGGGGCTAGGTCAGCATATGATAGAGTAGCTGGAGCCAGGTTAGAATCATGGAGGAGGGTACCACTGTAGTGAGCTCAGACAGGTCATCCTCTGGGCCTGGAGCCATGGCAGGGTTGCGGCTTAACATGTCAGACAGCACGTTTAGTGGCCTTCTAAAACTCATCCTTGAAGTGAAAGTTGCAAACATCCCTGTAGGTATGCGCCTGGCGGCGGGCCAGCTTCTAGGGCTTGCAATAGTAAAATAAAGATTTATGTGCAGTACATACAGTGATATTATGACGTGCTCCTGGAGAAGATATCTTCAGTGGTAAGTGACCATGACACCGCTGCCAACACTTTATATTAAGTATCCCAGGCCTGCTATGTGGAGAAGAACTTTATTAATAAGTACTCCACAGGATGCTCAGTTCCTTCATGTTATTTCAAGAGTACAGCACCAACTGCAACTGCAGATGCATCACAAGCCATAATGAATGGCATGGATGAGCCAGCATGTAGCAAAACTGGCACTGAAAGAAGGTTTCCTTGATTTCCTCAAAAGCTTGTTGACAATCATCTGTCCATTTTAAAGAGACATTCTTCCCCATCAGTAAATGGTGGGGCGCGACTATCTGGGCAAGGGCTGGGGGGTCACTTCTTTAAGAAGATCACAATACCAAGGAAGCTTCAGAGCTGCTTCTGAATAGTGGGGATTGGCAGGATTGGATGGCCTCCAACTTACACGGAGGGACAGCATAACCATCCTTGTGGACCAGGTTTCCTAAAAAGGTGACTTTCTCACAAATGAATTCACACTTGGAAGGCCTAACAAAGATACCTGCTTTGAGAAAGGCTGCCATCATGGCCTCCAAGACCTTGGTACGCTGCTCAGGGCTGGAGAGTGGATTAATATGTCGTCAACATAAGCAACAGCGCAGGTAAACCTTAGGTCTTTCGGTCATCATAAATTAGGCATTGGAATTTTTACAGGGCATTTTTTTAACCCAAAGGGATCACCTTGAATTGAAATATTTTACAACATGTCCGAATAGCTGTGAGCCAACTTTTCTCTGACTTGACTCTCAACTGGTTAAAAAGCGTTGACCAAGTCAAATTTGTAGATAACCCTGGATTTTGCAATGGCCTTGGCGATGACTTGTTAAAAAGGAAGTGATATTGATCTGGGACCTTCACATTATTAATATGATCATAGTCTACACAAGGCTGTAAGGTCCTATCTGCCATCTGGGAAAAAACTACAAGTTAGACAATAGGAGAGAATTTTTTGTAATCCACCCTTTATCTAGCATATCATCCAGCCATATACCCAACGCCCTGTACTTCTCCTTAGTGTGTGGGTACAAAAAACAACTGATCTTAACAAGATGCACTGTCAGCTGGAATAAAATGTCATATTTTAAATTTGGTGGCAGACGGCTTTCAAGGACCACGTCTAAGATGTCCTTGTATGGGACAAGAAAGCATGAAAATCCTGAGGTGAGGTACAAAGGGGACAGCTCAGAGGGAGAAATTGAGCTAAATGAAGCCTCTGTTAAGAGATTCAATCAGTGGGAATTACTCACTGCACCCTTTATTGGCAAACGTCAAGGAGTTGAGATACAGGTTGATGTTCACCTGTTGATGGCAACACCAGCCCACCCCATAATGACAGGGTACAGTAGATCAGGCACTGCTGAAAAGTGGTTGCAAAAGCATAATGTATGGATGAGGAACTGTACTGGACGCTAAATGGTATGACAAGTCATTGGCTCAGATGAGGCGTCCAATATTGAGGGGTCTAGCACAGTATCTAGGTCCATTGAGTGAGCAACTATTATATCCATGAAGTTGCCTGCTGCCCCTGTATCAAAGAGTGCTTGCACTGTAACTTCACGCATTCCTAATATGAAGGTAATTGAAAACAAGAAGTAATCTTGATCCTCTTTATTGGTATGGACAGCGAGAGTGCAGCAGAAGGTTGTGCTGGACCCATAATGAGGAGAGGGCTCTTGGTCACAAGTTAACTACCTTGAGTATTCTTGAAAGGGTCATTTAAAAGGTTCTACTAGTCAAAAAACAAGATGGGGTTGGTAGGATCAACAGATATGGACTCATGCATCTCAATTACAAGGGAGGGAGATTCTGGGGTCAATATACCAGAGGAAACTTTGTGATCCTGTGTGACAAGTGGAATTGACATGGTAGGGGTAGAACTAAAGTTAGTGGCATATAGACCAGTTTCCTGATCATCTGCATGCGCTTTCACCTGGCCATTTGGTTGAGTGTTAAAGTAAGGTCTTCTGGATTCATTATTAGAATCATATCCTCTTCAGTGGTGGAAAAAAAGAGGTTCTCAGAAGGTACTTTGTTACTCTCAAGGGTGCCTTGAGGGTAGGGATAATACTGTAACCCCAGAGGAACGCTTCCCTGGACCCTTAATCTCTTCAGAGACAGGACTGGATATCTTCAGCTGAGATGAACTAGCTTGAGAAGATGTTGAAATCCAAGGAAGGTGGTATAATCGCAGGTGCTTTAAAGCCCTGGATTTCAACAATTTTATTTGTAGGAGAGGTTACTCTTCTACTGCAAGAATATATCTATCAGAAAATTTTATAGTATTAAAATGAAATATTAAAACCTTAAAATTGATAAAGAGTTGGATTTTTTATAATATTTTATTAGTGGTAGCGAGGGATAGAAAGAAAACCCTACTATGATCTTACTGCTTAGTACCTAATTGTGTTGAGTCTCTGTAAGTCCCAGGGAGCATCCTCTGGGCGTTGACTGAGCCATTTTCCCATTTACAAGTAAGAATGCACCGAAGAGGATGGCTGTACCCCTTGTTACTCAGGGCAATCTTGCTCACGTAGTATATGAGCACTGGGTAACAGCTCTCCCACTTTGGATCCTGTTTCCAGTACCCACACTAACCTCAGCAGAACTGGTATGAGGAATCAGCGAAATCTGCGCCAAGATTGCCAAAATAAAATTGATTGTAACAAATAAATTGGCAATCTACCCAATGCTCAGATCTTTAAATGGTCAAAAAGGTATGAAGACTGATCTATTGGCTGGAATGCCCAATGGTTGCAATTCAATTAACATGACGATCAGAAAAGTCTCTCCCCTCCCAAATCTGGCATGCATCACCCCCAATGGGCAGCTTCCTACTGACAAATCAGGCGTTGCGCCCAATGCAATGCCATTGACTGAATGAACAGTCCAGTGACTGAGCACGGGTGGGTTGGGCGTTCTGAACCCATTCCCAACCAAATGGGTCCACCCCTATGTGGGGTGGCCTTGGGGGATTCACACCGCTCATCAGGCTAAACGCCGTCACGCCAACCATTGGGAATGTAGTCAAGCTTTGGTTCAGGCGTTTGAGGTTGAACTGACAGCAACTCAGCCCGCCGCCAAATTTTGCGAAGACAGTTCCCAAGTGGTGGGATTTTTGCCCATATTCCCAGCCTGCTAGATTACCTGGTATCGCTAGGGGAAAAATTCCCTAAGGCGAAGTGAATTGGATATTGGTTGACCCAAAAATTGGAGGAACACATTTGGGGGATTTTAGGATATTTGTCTGGTCATATCCATTAGGGGTCAATATGGATGAATACTTAATATTTTATTGGGTGGAGCAGCTGACAAAATAAGGGCATATGATAGTAATTAACTATCAGGTGTAATTATTGAGATTGGTCAGGTTTCATCACCAACTGATTGGGAATGTTTAATGAGTTGCAAGGCGAGTGATGCCGCCTGCAACTAGTGAATTGATTGGTTAGTGAAGTGACCTGCCATAATGGGTAAAAAGTCCCATTATCTAAGCAGGTCGCTAGCCAATTATGGATGATTCGCTTGGATTGAGAGGAAAATGTTAAGGATATATTTTTGACTCTTTCCATTTGAGGTCTTGAGGATGTCTAACGTCAGAATCCTAGTAAGGATGGGGAAGACCATCGCAGCTGAGCCAAGGAAGGGTGATTCAATGGCAACGGCTGCCGTTTCATTGAAGAGGTGTCAACTGAGGGTTAGAAAGCTGAATCCCCTATAAATTTCCTAGAATTCACTATAACAAAACACACACAGATTGACACACATTTACAGTTGAATAAGAATTAATAAAGAACATTATTAGTTTGACTGTAGATTTGGTAATAGTTAGACTATCAGCATCTAGCGTGAAGATTCCATCTTAAGGATATTATTGCAAAAGGCAATAATTGGTAGACTCTCAGAGAAGAGTAGAGATCCAAGCGGGGATCTAGAGATGAAGGGAACCATGGCTAAGGGATTGCTACTGACTGTGTGTTGGGCCAAAGGAGACTGTCATCTAGAATCTTAACAAAGATTGAGCGGACAGGATTATAGGGAACAAACCCCAAGAGTGTGATATTCAGTATTATTGGAAATACCGGCCAAAGCATTGGGCCTGAAGATAATTTTAACTCGACTACAGATGATAGTCATCATACTATTACTGGATTATATATATTTTTACAATGTGAGGTGCACAAGGAAACTGAACCTGTGCAGTAGAAAAATTACTAGGGTTGACCTCCGATAATCAACTCCTAAGAGTAAAATTTTTACACCAAGGAACTAACCCGCCCATTCCCAAATAATTCGCCAGTCAGGTCAAATTTGAGGGACCCAATCCCAGCTTTGCTTTCCCCCAAATTGACTACTATTTAATCAGTCACATCGCACTGAGAAAATTGTTGGTCAATTTTTCTTTCCTAAATTTCCATTAAAAATTTCTTCCTAAAAATCAGTTTTTACATGTAAAAATAAAGCCACCTTATCTGCCGATGTTCTCAAACCCCTTGGGGTTACTGGCCATATGCATCTGGTACTTTATTTTGTGCCTATATGAAATTCTGGCTCACTGGCAGATATTGGTGGAACTCCTTTCTGGTTCCATATTTGTTGTATCAGCAGCAGTGCCTCAGTCATTCTGGTTTGCTGTTCAAATGCTCTGGCATCTGGGCTGGCAGGCCAGTCTAATTCTTACTTGCTGTCCGCCTGACATAATTGACCAACCATTTTTTAGCCATTTCCGCCTTTCTCACGTGTATAGGCGCAGCAATGGTCCCTTCTTTCCAACTGAGCCAGGTTGTAAAGAAGATTATTTCTTACCACATCAGACCAGCCACACTCAATCCTCCAAAACCATACCCC
>JAKSZP010013654.1:0-64511 GCA_022478985.1 Massospora cicadina | reverse complement strand
CCTGCGTTAGAATACCATGTGGGCAATAGGGTAGCCTATTGTGGTACCCATGAGTTTGGGAGGAAAAATAAGTTGGACGCCCTATGGATGGGACAGTTCAAAATTATTGCCAAGTCAGAAAATGATGCCTATATGATTAAGAATACTAAGGATGGTTGCATAGTCAATAGAGTCCACATGAAATACTTAAAGTATTGGACTTAAAAGAAAAAATAATAATAATCATAATATAAAAATAAAAAACGAGAAAAAATGATAAAAAAACTAAAAAGATGCATAAAAATATAAAAAACTAAAAAATATTAAAAAATTAATTTTAATTTGAGAAGTGATGCATCTAGCAATACTCCCACCTACTGAGCATGGAGGAAGGAAAAGATAGTGACAGGCATGAGTCTCAAGCAGTTAGCAGGATCAGGACAGGCTGAAACTAGATCTGCCAGAATAGTTCCTATCAATGAAATGTTGAAACCCGTCCTGGGTTGGTACAGGTGGCAAGGTGCCAACAGAACCTGTCCTGGGGCTTGTACAGGTGGCAAAGTGCCAACAAGACCAATCCTGGGGTTTGTACAAGTGGCAAAGTGCCAACGAGAACCATTCTGGGGTTTGTACAGGTGGACCAGTTGATTTTTCAACAAAAAAAATGTGAAGACAGGACAGGTGTGGCACGATGTCATGGGAACCATGCTCAAGAAGAGGTGGCAACGGGTAGCAACCAAGGATACAAAGTCATCAAAAACTGAGCAGAGCATATGGGCGTTGAGTGTGGACATAGCTGCACTCCGCTGAGGACATAGAGCTATGAAAAACCAAATATGAACTCAAGCTAAGGTGGCTTCCATCCCCAAGGGTTCTCTCTTCTGTTGGATAATCTGGTCAAGGGGGGATATGTCAGAATTTCAGATGACCACATAAACCTACATTTTTAACTGATTAATAGATTTGGCAATCAAGTTATAATCATATAGGATTGGCAAAAGCGGCCAATTGATGAGATTATCATTGGCATCATCCCCGATGATATTAAAGTTTGATAACTAATGAAATTATCATCAGGCATCATCCCCAATGATATTAGAGGCTGCGACTGATGAGATTATTGTTGGGCATCATCCCCAATGAAATCAATCAATAATTTAATATGAGAATAACACCTGATAGTCTAATTGTAGGGAATCGTTCATAGTGGAATGGATTGGAGTTGTCATCAAAAACTACCAAAACGTTCAAACGCCAGAGGAAGAGTAGAATCGTCATCAGCCAAAACAATTGGTTTTGAGTCCCTAATAGCAATTGTTTGGTCGCTGAACACCTGAGGATTATGCTGCCTAAGAAACTCAAGGCAACGGTACCTGACAAGATTCAGTGCCTAACACTTGAGGGTCAAACCAGTATAGGAGCACAAATAATTTCCAGTGGACAGCTGAAAAGTTGTGTGATTCTAACTATAAAAACCCCAAATTATTCTCCTAATAAAAGCAGATTCAAACTTAATAATAACTCAGTTGTTTTAACATTGGTTGTTTTAACATTACTCTTAATAGAATAGTGCAAGGATCAGATATCCTTTAGCTGTTACTATCAAGTCTCCGCTTGGCTCTGTGAAAAGAGAATAGGTAAAGTGTTCCCTACCAGTACCAGAACGTCTTCAAAACAAAAAAGCACCTGTTTAGCGTTGGACAATACTCTCAACGTGGCTTTTAAGCAATTAACAATAATAATAGTCTTCATACTATTGTTGCCCCAGTCTATCAATTCCAATCAAACAATCAACGCCAGGATCCACGAATCTGTGCAGTTGAATTCTAGGGCCAGAAGCGAGCAACCAAACCAAGCCCAAGATTTTAACAAATGGTCAGGTGTGGATGGGATATAGGCACGCATTGGGACGTGCTGGACCATGTTTAGCTGGTGAGGGGTAATGGTGGCCATTGCACAAGGTGCTGCTAGTCTCTCAGCACCATTTGGGAAAATAAATTGAAGGATGGGGTCTGTGCCATAGGTGGACAGCCCAGACATTAACTCCTCATAGAGTGTTTGAGGGGAAGGTGTGAGGGGAGATTTGCAAAGGGCACCACGAGTGTGGTATCATTGGGGAGGCTTGTACAGGTGGTGGTAATAGGTGTGTTTTTATAAATTAAGGGCGTTGCTGCTGCAGCGTCCGCATCATCTTCAGTAGGGAATCCAATATTGAAGTAATCCTTGTAAGGGCAGAAGTCAATAAACCCTGCTGGTGCAAAGGCGGCCATTGCCAGCTCAATTATCGCTTTGTCAGCATATGGGAAGAGACGTCCATACTCAATGTGGAGGCAAAAGCAAATATTTGATTAGGTAGTACTAGGGGTGGGGCAAGTTGTGTGGACTCATGCAAGGTACAGTGCTAGGCCCTTGGAGGAACATAGCAGCAAGATGTATTTGGCGGAATGGATGAGCCAATCTGCATGCATTTGCCTGCTGGGCGGTAAAAGCTAGTGGGTGGAGCACTACTACCCATACTGGAGCAGCAGGTGGTGGATTTAAGGACATAAATTTGGAAATTGGTGCGGTGAGGTGGTGGTGAAAAAGACTTTTTTCAAAAATCACTCAAAATTGATCTCGAGCAGAAAGAAAAGCAAGACAAGGGATATTTTACATCCAACATAAATTCAAAAATCCCAGCTAATGACCTAACCATAGTGGAATGAACTCTCGTCAGGGAAAAGTCTCTTATAAAAATAACAACTGAGTTTGCTAAAGCTTCATGGCCCCAGGTGAAGAATGATTTATATGATTACTTAAGTCAAAAAGATACTATTGAAATTCACATGCTCACCAGACCAGATAATCATGCTGAGGATCTTTATTTTGATATTAACCTGTACAATATACCAGTTAAGACAATTGTGGACTGCAGACACCCATCAACATTATTTCTTCAAAACTAATGAAATAATTGGAGACTGAACCCCGTATTGACCACTGCAAAGGATAATGCACTGCAGGATCTAATTCCACTACCTCTCTGGGAGTATATAGCACTTTGCCGCTGGGGTTTGGCAATAAAGTGTTTTCTGCTCCCGCCATCATTTTAACTCATGATATATATGAGTTACTTATTGGGGACTTTTTTATGAGGAAATATAGACTGAAAGCCAACTTTGAAGAAAATACTCTGTAGGAGGCAGACAACGCGTCCCCATGTATTATACCTGGAAATCCACTAAAGATAAATTTGGCATGGTGAGTACAGTAATTAAGCGTTCAATAAATCCCACTAAGATTGATTTGCCCACTATGGATTAGGGGACGGAAGATTTTTTGTCATGAGTGGATTGTAGACGAAAGGAAAACATGAATACTGTGCCTACGCGGCTTCCAGTGCCAGCAGAGGCTAAATCTGTCACTCATCTAGAGTCCACTTAGCAACTTTCCTTAATTGTAAAGATTGAGTTTAATGAAAAATTATTCCCATTGCATATTGTAAAGGTGGGCAACCAAACTTAAATTTACCTCAATGGATTTTGAGGTCCACCAGTATTTCACTCCACTATGGATAGAAATACAGTACTAAACCAGGCCATCATGCCCTTGTCAGAATAGATATCACTCTACAATATCTTGAAGGGTTGTATGGTAAAATACTTCCGCCAATCCAAAAAGGATCCTGCTGTTACCTCTGGCGCCATCTATCCTCACCAGGGAGAAATTAAGGTGTCTTTGGAGAACACCTACACTTACCCAGTGCACATTCAAAAGCATCAATATAATTGTTTATGTTTATTTGCTGCCTGGCCTAATGACCTCATCTTCTTAATTACCCTCTGACCCCCACTTATTCTGTGATTAGATGATTGGTCAAATGAGGGGAATTGTTGCAGTTTTTTTGAAACCATTCAATTTTATATTATTATATAAATCTTTATTTATATGAAAATGGTGGTTAGCCTGGCAGGTAAAACTGCTTCCACCCTAGTGCAGGTTTTGAGATTGAAACCTGTACTGGCTAGAAAAATTCTCAGTGTGGTATATTTGTCCCAAGGTTGACCCACCTCACATACTTTTTTTATTTTATATGAAGGGATTTGATTCCTTGGGCCTTCATGTCAATATTAATTTGTTGAATTAATTTTGACATAATTCCTTAATGCCGCTGTCAATATATTAAATTAAGTCACAATGGACTACCTTGCCCATGTGCCCACAGATCTTTATGTAGCATTAATCAATAGGATTAAATTACTTTCGCTTCCATCTGGGCCATGACTATAATGGCTACTGAGAGTCAAATCCTTACCACCCTCCCAAAATATCCCCAAATCACTTGCTAACGATTTATGAGGCTTGACGGCGTCAAAAATCAAATCCATTATGTATTATTATATTTTCTCCCTTGCACCTTTTTAATATAAATAATTGTCAAGTGTTTTGTCCCCAAATCCAAGCCAATGATTTCTATCATATTCAGAATAACTATGCACTACTTAGTACTTCATTGTGTAGTTTATTATGCTTGTTTGGAAAATTTTGGTATTCTTTTATTTGACCTAGCTTGTTAAATCTGTTTAATAAAACGTTTGACAATAAAATATCTGTATTTTATTGTAAAGCTACTGTCCTCATACAGTTCACTTTTTCATTATACAAATGTATCTATATAAGCAGTTGTAGTTCCATGTTTAAGCACCAAATACAACAACAATAATCAGATTTGGCAGTTAAAGATAGAACCCATTTTCTGTTAATGACATTGGATAGATCACTTTTATCTCTTAATGATTTTAACCTTACTTCCCTTGGCTTTAGTAAGTTAGCTCAGAGGTTCTGTCCAGAAAACAGGAAAAATGTCACTATATGTGACATCACCCTTTGCTCTCGGATGGAGTTCCACTCCACCAGTAGGGACGTTGGCTAAGGCAAACTTCCTGTGGGGATCAGTAACTTCATGGCTACTAATGAGGCTTGGGAGGCAGGACCTACAGAATTAGAGAACCTTTCATAAAGTCGCAGATCAGATCTTAAACATTAGTGCAGTCTATGTGGGACACACAGCTGTGCATGGTTACATTGTAGCCTTTCCAGGACACCAGATACTGTAGGTGATGTTGAGATAAAAGGGAAGAAAAAATAAAAAGAAATTTAAATTGTGGATCACCATCTGCAATCACTGGCTTGGGGCAGGAATTCATAAGGCCATCATATGGAGTCAGAAGACAATAGTGAAGGTACTGAACTTTTTTCTGGAGGGGTAAGTCAAATTGTTCAGCTGCCAGTACCAACCTTCTGTATGATATTTATGGGCCTAACACGCATGGGATATAATTTTTGACAGGGTTACTTCAAGTGCAGGTTCTTACGTTAACTATAGCCAAGTCACCTGGCTTGTACTCAGGACCCTTGCAGCACTTGAAGTCAACGTAGGTTTTGCAGACTATCTTAGCATCAATCAAATGAGTTTTCACGCCCTGACGTATGTATCTTAGCTCTTTAGCACTTATTTTCAGCAAAAACTGTTGTCTCTATTCATTTATGAAAGTTAAAGCTGGTATTGTAGCCATAATTTTCAAAAAGAATGTGGGAGGTTTCATTGAAATGTGGATTAACTTATTGTATCTGAATTTCACCAGAGGTAGATGGAAGGCCAAATTATTATGTTCTGCGTTGAAGTAGCTACCTAGGAATTGATATAAATCTTTATTTACCCTCTCTGTATGTCCGTCTGAATGAGGGTGAAATGCTGAAAACAAGGGCGGATCCCTAAGATAGACATCAAGGCTTCCCAGAACTTAGCTAAAGTTTAAGGCTCTGGTCACTGATGATTTCCTTCAGGATGCCATTCAGGCATAAGACGTGGTTAACATAAAGCCAGGCGGTTTGGACAAAAACAATGGTGGTGCTGAAGGGGACAAAGTTAGCCATCTTGGTGAAGCAGTCCACAACCATCACTGCGTCACATCCCTGAGACAATGGAAGCTCAACAATTAACTCCACAGATACCAATGTTAAAGGGCCCTCAGCAGCTTGAATGGGAACTAGTAGGCAGCAGCCTTTTGGCAATTGGGTTTTGACCAATTACATTTAAGCAGGATTTTGTTAATTTGGCAATTTTGGCAGCAAGGCCTTTCCAGATGTAGGTGCATTGGACCATTTGTTGTCTTGTATTTTTCTAGGATGGCCAACAGTAGGAGTCATGAGCTTCGCAGATCATCTCTTCCCTCAAGGTCCCAGGTGGGACCTACCATTTGCCTTGATGAAGTATGACCCCATCAAGAAGCTAGTAGATCTTTTCTTATGGTTCGCCATTTCTCTGGTAGTCTTGATTGATCTTAGTGTAGTCAACTGACAGGGCTGATATAGCCTAATCTGGGAAGAAATGTCCACATCTTCATTAGGGCTCCATAACACTTAAAGCTGGGGTTAGGATGAGTAATTCCTTCACGTGTTTCAGTTTAAGCAACACTTGTGTATTAATGATGGCAACTAACATTGGGTTAGGCAAAGGCAGGGTTTCATGATTGAGCATTAGGCAGTAAGTTATGGCTACTAATATATAATATATACTGTTTACTGAACATAGTTAAAATCTTAGCCACCTGTACGGATGAGGGGTCAACTTTGGGGGGAGTATTAGTAGATATTGTTAGGATTTGTGATCACAAGATGGCTCTTTTTGCACGCTGGCGGGTTCCTATCATCCACCAGAGTAGCCAAGCAACAGCTATCAAAGTGGCCCTAAAGCCCTCTAGTTGATGAGGGGAGCGCCATCTTCGCAGCTACACAAAAACGGCCTGGGTGGGCGCCATGATGCTCAAAAATGCACCAAGATGACAAAATTAAATGGCGGGAGGGTAAACCTTTTTATTTAACATTAAAAGGAAACTAGAAAAAAAACAAAGTAGGCCAGTACCCTAACTAGTAAGGGCACTGGCCTTTGTATAGGGAAAGGTGCTTTACAGTTTGCAACACTGTTCTTGAGTTCTGCAGCTCAGGGTGGGCATCTTCTCCAGTAGCATGTTTCTAAGGTTTGCACTTGAGAGGAGAGAGTCAGTTCATAAGTTGGCACGAGAACTGAGGGTGGGGGAGACCTAATTTGTGAGGTGGCATAAGAACTGAGGTTGCGGGAGGTGGTGGGGCACACCATGATTGGCTGCCCCTTATTCTAGCTTCCTTTAAAGTTTTTAATTTTCCCAAATTAAGGCACACTCCATCCTCAGAGGTGGCACTTGATTGAAAACGAAATTCCAAAAGCACTGGAAAGTAACTTTGGGGAAATAATGGGGATGATTAAGATTGGGGTCTAAATTTTTCAAAAATCATAGAATAAATTGCATTCTCATATATTAAGCGTCAGAAAGCCTTCAGAAAATTGAAATTATAAATTTTTGTGAAAATGGGAGGCAATATTGTTGGACTTACCAGGTGTACCTCTAAAGTTTTAGTAGAGTTGAGGGTTTATTTCTGCACAGGAGCTTAATTTTTTTCAACATACCAAGTGCTAGTCAAGGGGGAATGAGGTGCTCATGTATATTAAATTTCCCAAAATTAAATTGTCCTTTTTTATATGAAAAGGGGTAGTAAACACCATCTGTCTTCTTGCCCTTGGAGAAAAAGCCTTACAGAATTAAGCTTTATGGTTAGCGTGGATAGTAAAAGGCTGCCTAGAGCTATGCAGATAGTGATGCAAGTGCTGTGCAGCTTTTACAAAATCAAGAAATTTCTTGTCATAAATGACGTAGTTGAGCTGTTCCAGGGACGTCTTCTTAGATAAATAAGCAACATGGCCCTCCACTCCATTCTCTCCTTCTTGTAACAAGGCTTCTCCCACTACAAAATTAGTAGGCTTCAGGGGTGCAATGAAAGGTAAGTTTAGACAGCATGCGCAAAAAATGGGATGGACAGGAGGATGGTCTTAACTGAACTGAAGGCTTCATTAAATTCCATTGTCCAACAAAAAGTTTTTTTTTCAGATGCAGTATAGAGGGGAGCAGCAACACCAGATAGCTGTGTAGTGAACCTCTTGAGGAAGTCTCAAGTTCCAAAAAAAGCTTCTCAACATTGTAAGAGAGATGGTATTTGCCAATCGTGGATGGCTACTCCTTATCAGGAATAATCATGTGTCCATGAGAGAATATATTATAGCCTAAGAACTCAAGTTTGGGTGGAAAAAATCGCACTAGCTCACTTTGATTGTAGGATTTGCATGTGCTAGACGTTCCATGACAGCTACAAGATGGTAGTCATAATAATATTCATCTGAGGAGAAGACCAGTATAATGTATATAACTATTGCGTAGGATCACGCAAGGTCTCTTAAGATGGTATCAATTAATCTTTAAAAGCAGGTGGGGACGTTCTTCAAAACAAACAGCATGCCCTGAACTGCTAAATAATTTTTCTTGTGTTTAAATAAGTCTTCTTACTGGACTTTGTTAATAAAAATCTGGTTGAAGGCGTTCAGACATTCTTGCTTGCTAGATACTCTAGCCTTCTTACCATAGCAATAAATCTGTTGCTCAAGGGGTAGTCTATGGGGGTCAGTAACCATAACTATGTTCAAATTTCCATAATCAATGTAATGACGGAGAGAGCCATCAGATCTCTCCACAAATATTAGAGGAGAGCAAACAGGTAAAATGTTTTGAAGATCTGGCCCTTGAAAAACATTTTGTAAACTTAAATGACCAGGTCGGCCTCTTCCCTCAGAGATAGGTGGTAGATGAAAGAGGATATCTTAATGAGGTAATTGGTCATCTTGAACTCAAAGCCAAACTTCTTTTACGTGGAAAGTGGGTAAGCCTTAGAGGAGTCAAACATGTCTGCATAAGTCTTGATATACTATGGAAAGTTAATTGTAGAGAAAGAGTTAAGTCTAATTATATAGTAGCAAAACCATTCTTGGGAAAGAGTCCTCACCTCCTTAGCAGCGCAATGGCTCTTTCATCTATGTAAGGGAAGGTAATAGTTGATCCTTCTAGAAACTTTGAGTGAATAGTGGAAATCTGCGCAATTGGTGAAGATGTCAAAGTGTTGCCACCGGCCTACACCTAAAATAACCAGGAATAGAGTTTTTAATTGCAGTGAAAGTCTCCACAAAATGTCTGTTACCCACATTGAAAAGGACTGAGGACAGCACTTGGTAACTAGGAATGTCATGAGAAGCTCTGTTCTTAAAAAAAATTTCTACACCTAGTGGAAGATCTAAGTCTTCTACAAGATCTTAGCATATATTGTTTTTAGTGCAACAACATATACCAAGTTGAATACTTAATGGTCCTTTTTAGTGGAGGAGAAAGTAGCCATGAACAATAAGTATGCAGATAAGGTTTCATTAGTTGTGGGTCAAAGGAGGATAAGATGGCATCAAGCCCAGCAGGTAAAGTAGCCAAGATTGTCTCCTGAAGTTTCTACAGAATATAACTTCTCATTGTCTGAGAGTTGCCCATAGAACTTGAAGGATATAGGATTACTTGATGCTCTATTCTCATCAGGGGTTGTCCTTGTCTCAGGTAACCACGCCGGTAAGTACAGACAAGCCTATTGAGGGGTCAACCAAGTAGAGCTTGTATTCAATCATTTTTGTGAATATCCATTCTTTTTTGAATGGGGTCATTAAGAGAGGGAAAATCTGGAACAATAGGGTAGAGTTTTTTCGCTGAATGGGGGAGGTTATTGATAGTCGAGAAACATAGTTTAAAGTGACAACTTAGGGTCTGGAGCTTGACAAGATAAATGTTCTAAATCAAACAAGATAGACTAACCCCTCTACCTTTGAGGACAAAAGAAAGGGTAATCCATAGAGAGCAGCGGATCAGGGCTAGTGGAGAGCAGACTTTATCTATGATGTTGGTTTCAACATCACTTTCCAGTGAGCTCACTGCTAGTTCTGAACAAAAATTTGGCAACATAGTGATAGATTCTTCAAGGGTTAGATTGGAGGATCCATAATGGCAAGACTCTCACTGGTGCAAGTCACAATGAGATTTTAGACTTGACGAAAACCAGGACTAATAAGGAATGTTCCCTGAGAATTTACAACTCATACAGAGTTTCAAACTCTAGGATCTGATGTTTGGAGTTACGGTTAGGTTATATAGGACGTATGTTATAAAACAGAATAGATGCAATAATGGAGCAGTTTCCAGCTAAAGTAAAAGGAGGGTTATCCCAGATGCACATAGAGGACCCAGTATTATCTAAGTTTTGTAAAGGAGGGCAACTTTCAGCTGTTCAACGGAGTTAAATTTTCAAGCTTTCTCTTGGAGAAGGCATAAAAACTGGACAGTAGTAGGGTTCTCAGCGTAACAGTTCTCTTGATTGATGCCAAAGTTCTAAAATGAGCTTGAAGCTTTAAACTAGTGGAGATGTCAAAAAATTTGGGGCAAAATAGGATAATTTTTTGAATTAAAAAGCCTCTATATTTATAGTGTGTGGGGATGTGGTGCCTCAGGAAACTTCATGGACCAGTTTGATCAAGATCTTTCACTGCCTTCTAGATTGATCGCCTGGTTGGCACCCTCAAAGATCTTCATCACTCTCATGACCGCAGCCGTGGTGCCACATTTCTTGAGGTTTGGGGAGCAGGGGTGGGATTTCTGAAAGCGTCTTCATTGATTCTCATGCACGTGATGCTTCCTGATTGAATCTTCTGTTGGTGCATTCATGGTAAGGTTCCATTCATGCTGGCTTGAGAGTCAACCTATCAAGTCTCAATTAGGGAGTAATGATTTTGACTTTCTCATCTTCTTGAATCCTGGCAATGCCCCCTCAAGATCCTGTTGGAGGGGGGTATAGGGCCAAAGTAATTGTCCAGGTACTCAATTTACAACTGCCCTCTGATTGACATTGGCAATAAAGTATTTTGAGTTGACTTATACATGACCTTATAAGGTCCATATTAAAGGAACATTGATCATGTTATGTTAAATTCCATGTTGATGATTATAAAAGAGAACAAGGTCACCTAATCTAAAATTTGGTAAGAAGGGTGGCCGGATTTTAAATTGGAATGTCTTCATTTCTGTTGGGTGAAAATGCCTTGAGTATAAAGCTTGAAGCTGGACAATTTCATCAGCTAAGGCCCTCATAGTAAAATCAAAAATCTCAGGTATGGAGGTAATGAACAGGTGTTGGATGCTACTAGGTAGGCGGTGAGCACGCCTATATAGTGCTTAAAAAGGAAGCATCTTGATGATTTTATGGTAGCTTATTTGGTAATCAAGCAAAGTGCTAGGTAAATAATGATTCCAGCGAGTAGAGTCAGAGGCGGCCATATTCTACAAAATAGAGATGAGGGTTTCATTAGCACGTTCCACAACCCATTTATTGATGGGTTGTAAGTGGCAGAGAAACTCTAGTGATTCCAAAAAGCAAAGTTAGTTCTTGGACTACCTGCAAGGTGAAAGATAACCCATTATCTGGAAATAAAGTTTGTGGGCATCTATGCTGGGTGAAATGAAACTGATAAGAGATAGAACTTTAGCCAGAGCAGTGGCAGTGGGGACAGAATTCATTTAAACCCATTTGGTCAAATGCTTCATGGCTAAGAGGATGTATTTATAGCCATGCAATACAGTTGGAAGAGGGCTTACCACTTCAATGCTAATGACATTAAAGGGACATGATGGGGTAATGACTGAGTGCTGATATTTGAAACTGGCTCAATCTTTGGATTGGCATACCATACATTCCTCCAGGACCTCTTGGATGTTTTCTACCATTCAGTTACAGAATCATCATTTCTTTAATCATTTGTGAGTCTTTTTTACTGACCCGTATCCCATGGTCACATGCCCTGTAAGATAACGTCAGTTTAAAAAGAAGGACGGATGTAAGGAATCCATTTATTACTCAGCCTCTTATATCTTATTACTTCCTTGATCTGAAAGTCTTTGGTCATTTTTTGGAGTTTGGTTTGGATCTCATGAGTTTCCAACTCCCAGCGTTCTGGCTGACCAATTCAATCTTACAGTTGGTCCTTTTTGAGTGTCAAAGCAGCCAATACCAGAATTTTAGAGAGACCATCAACATTCAGGTAAATTGCTCCTGCATGATGGACAATAGCGAAATCATAGCGCTGCAGCATTTGGGCCATTTGGATAACTGGCCATCTTGGTCTTTAATTTTCTGCAGTCATCAGAACAAGAAATGGTTAGTGACAATGGTTAAGTAAGTACCATAGATATATAACTGGAAGTGTTTGATCACTAAAAAGACAGCCAGGCATTCATGTTTAGAAATAATATAGTTCCATTTGGCCTTGCTCAAAGTTTTGCTGAATAAGCTACTGGATGATCGACCCGATTTTTGTTGTGTTGGGCTAGGATGGCCCCAATGGCGACATCACTCACATCCATAAACAGCAAGAAAGGTCAATTGAAGCGCAAATGAGCTAAAATGGGTTTAGTGCAATGAGCAGTCTTAAACACATTAAATGCCTGTTCTTGTTCAGGCCGCTGCACAAAAAAGTTACATTGTTTTGCAGGAGGTAAAACAAGTGCCAGCTAGGTCAGAAAACTGAGGTATGAACTGACAATAATAGCCCTTCATGTCAAGGAATAACTGAATATCCATCAGGCTATGGGGGCATGACATCTTCTCAATTGTGTAACCTTTGTTCAGAATGGGCTGGATACTGTAAGTTTGGGGGAGCTCACCCTCCACTTGGACTGGGTGACATTCCTTTTCCCATCATAAAAAGGGTCCAAGAAAACCAGCTGCCCCTCTTTTCTCCCAGGGAGACCTGGCCCATGTGGTGGATGAGCAATGGGTAACAGCTTACCTTTTAAGGACCCTGCCACTCAGTATTAACTTCAGCCAAGTTGGTACTGCAAATCAAGGAAATTTGTGCTGAGCTATCAGAGAGTCAGCATCCCCATGGGGTAAAAGGTTTATAATAAAACTGATGACAACAAGCCTACAGCATTAATGCCCAAGAGCCCCAAACACTCGGTGACAAAGCCCAATGATCGCATACTTTTGGCAAGTAGAGCTTCTAGGGTCGAATCTTCAGCAAAACTTGCTAAATGCATTAGGCCATCAGGAAATGTTGCCGCCCTTTGAAACCCTTCAAAGATACTTTGGAATATTCATTCATTATATCTCGCTTGGCCAATTGGATGCTGGAGCAACCAAGTGCATGTGAATTGGGTGCCCCAAACCCGTTCCCAACCTCTTGGAATCGCCCTAAATGGGGTGGCCTTTAGAGGTTCCCACTACCCATCAGGTGAGACGACATTTTGCTAATTGTCAGAACTTCAGAAAATCCACAATCTGGGCATCCGCGGATGAAACAGCAATGATGCATCCCGCCGCTGATACCTTTGAAGTCAGTTTCAAATAAGTTTGTTTTCCCCTCGCTTGATGTTCACCAGGTTAGGTCAAATTTAAAGAACCCCAATCCCACACTTTCCTAATCTATTCCCCAATCAAAAATCTATTTAAGCATTTGTAACACAAAGAAAAAATTGATGGTCAATTTTCTTATCTTACAATTCATTAAAAATCTTCCCACAAACCAATTTATTTGGTTAAGCTCAAACTTTTTCATTGCCAAACCCCCACAACATCTCCAATGTGGCCTCATGGGCCTCATATCGACTGGGCGATCCCAGTCATTTTAGTAACTTTGAGTCCTACCGTGGTCAATTGGGCCTATCATTTTAAAATTTTGTAGAACTCTCCACGATCAAAGAGGCCATCCGCCAGCAAGATCTTAATGATTTGTGGGCCCAACTATCCCAACTTAAGGCAAGGATCCTCCCCTTGTCAATGTTATTGCACCCAATTCTCCTATAGTGAGCTCTGAATTGCTTAAGCTGATCTCGCAACTTTCTACGCCCAGGCCCGTCAGGCCTGAATCCTCAACAGTCTGGTTCCTCATTGTGTTGCTTTTTACGCTCGTGGCATGTCAGCACTCAATCATTACCTATCTTCCTGTACATTTTAACGTCGTTTGAGTGACAATGCCCCTGGCATTCTGATTCTCCTTTTGGGTGCTTCTGTATACTGAATGGCAGGACAGTCTAAACCTTATCTGCCGTCTCACTGACATAATTGACTGTCCATTGTTTCCAGTCATTAACGCCCTCCTTGTTAATATTGGTGCAGCAGTGGTCACCCTTTACCAACTGAACGTGCAGTTGGTAGTCTGCATTCTGTTGTTCATTTGGTCAATCACCAATTTTGTGAGCAGCTCACGGATACCTTTGGAGGAATTCCTCCAACATTGCGTGGCCACATTTCCCATTACTCTCCCCTTGGATCACCTTCAAGTAGGAGATTTGGGTGTTTCATCCCAAGAAGTTGCAAATCAGGTCTCAATGCCCTCGCTGAGGTGCACTTGTGGTCCGCAGTCTCACTAAACAATGCCGCTTCGCTGACAAATGCTCATCAGGGTGTTAGCCTTTTGGATGCGGTTTAAGAGAAAGCTTGCTGGTGGGTGCGAGGTCTTTTGCGTTCTGCTATTTGGGCAGTTGACCTCACCTCACTTGTTGCAGTAGTTTTGGCAGCTTTTAAAATCCCCTGTACCTCATTATAAACGTTTGTTCCAATTATTATCCATAATCTCTGAAGCCCCTAGCATGGTTTCTTTAGTTGCATCCTTCTGTGAGCAAGCCACAGCGCTGGATCTCGATGGGGGATGTACTCCAAGCAATTTATCGAACTTTGTTGGATTTAGTCTCTGCTCATCCCGTTGCTTGGTCTACCCCTATGTAAAAGGTGAACAAAATTTCCAAGGCAGCGACTTCTTTTAATTCAGCCCTCAGTCACAATTCCCGCCCTCAACATGGGAACTTCATGATTGAACTTACTAACTTGTCCTTCTTCCTGATCCCAACGCTGAATCCATATCCATATTGGTTCCAGGGCTGACGCCACCCCTGCGCCCGAGTTGGTTTGATCTAACTCACCTGTCTGTAAGTCAACGGAATTCCACCCTGGAGAAAACGGGACCCAACTCCTTGTTCTCCCCAATTTTCTCCTTTAAAGGACCTGCTCTTCCCCCCAACTTGATTGCAATCTCTTTGGTGTCAGCAGAGATGACCGTATCTGCCAATAAACAGAATTCCGCCTACTTTTTATTGCCAATGAAAAGCTATTATTGGGGCACGCTAGTTGTCCTTTGAGCCTTGGTTTACACTGGAGCAGTGGGCAACTTCATGATTCTTGTTGGCCCAGCAGTTTGATTTTGACTTGGACTTGGGGCATGCGGTGATGGTCGCTTCATTGGCCTCCCAGCCATCCTATAAAGAATGGCTCCCAAAACCCTTCGCAGTTTACCAATTTAGATTTTTGCAATCACCTCTCAGTGATGCCTACCCTTATGTTCCTAGTAATTTTGGGCTTGAGTTGGTGGTGTTTGCAGCATATGAGAATTCACCTTAAATCTAATATGCTGTCATATTTCAAACGTTCAGATGGAGGGTGAGTTTCCCTTATTGGATACCCTAACTAACGCTCAAGGACATGGATTGGTATCCTCTTCCGTTTCTCCTGCAGGTCTTCCTCCAGATTTTCCCAAGACGTTGATGGGATATCAGAGCATTTTTGATTTAAAAAAGGCGGACCGCCTTCCCTAACATATTGAATTTGACCTGAGTTTTTGATCAACAGTTGAGTTGGTGAGCATAAACTGCCCACTGTACCCGCATACAGTGGAGGAGGAGGCTGCCCTCAATGCATGGTTAGATCACATTCTCAAGAAGGGTTGGCTGTTTAAAGAGACATCCCATGTTGCCTCTATGTTGTCTTTGCCAAGAATGCAGATGGTTCCCCTCATCCCTGCATAGATTACAGACACCTTAACAATATCACGGTCCATGACCCCTAACCACTGCCACTGGAACAGACAATCGGCCAAGCAATTGCATGTCACACGTGTTCTCAAAACTTTATCTAGTTAACACCCTTAATCAAATTTGGTTGATGAAAGGTCAGAAATGGCTTACCGCTATCAAGACAAGACGAGACATATTTCACTTTTGATTGATGCCCTTTGGCTAAAGAATGTGCCCACAACATTCCAAAGGATGATTAATAGTGTGTTGGGTGATCTCCAGTTAAACTGTGTGATTGCATATATCAATGACATCCTGGTACACTCTCCCTCTTCCAAACAACATGCAAAAGACTTGGAGGCGGAATTGGCCTTCCTTCATAGAGCGGGCCTATTTTTCAAGCTGTCAAAATGCTAATTCTAAAGGAGGAAATCACATTCCTGGGCAACCTCATCCTAAAAGATTGATACACCATTCCACCTAGCAAATTGGACGCCATCCGCAAATGGCTAACTCCAACAACCCAAATACAATTGAGAAGCCTCTTGGGCTCTATTATATTCCTAAAATGGTTCTATCCCACACTATCCCAGTTAGCTTCTCTACCCCATCCATTCACAGAAAAGAACGTCCCTTTTGCTGGACGCCTGAGTGCTAGCAGGCGTTCTATCCAAATAAAGAGGTGTTTTTGCCGCACCCATCCTTAAAAACGCGGAACCCTTCCAAACCCTATATTGTAGCATGTGATGCGTCATCTGTTGTGGTAGGGGCTGTCTTTTTCCAAGAGCACAATGGGTTGAAACGCATGGTTGCTTATTTTTTCCCCAAGTTCTCTTCCACTGAGAAAGCCTGGGCCATCTACGACAATTGAGATGGCAGCTGTGGCGTGAGTCTTGACTCAATGGTGGTATCTCTTGCAGGGCGCTCAACATGAGTTGACTGTGTAAATGGACCATCAAGCTCTTCTTTATTTCTGCAATCCACAGAATTTGACACACCGGCAAGCTCAAACCTACTGGTATTTGTGCAATTTTAATTTTAAGTATGAGTTTGTGAAAGGAGCGTTATATGTCTTTCCCTATTTTCTAAGCTGCAACCCTGCACTTTGCTCAGCTGAATCAGATGAGGCGGATCTCTTCATAGTCTTTCCCCCACCCAAATCTTGGCCATAATACCACCCGTGGTTTAGCAGCAGACTTAGCTCCCATCATACAATTGATTTTGCAGGTCTTATAGTGCAAGCGACATGTGCAGACGGGGTGGAACTTTTGGAGCGGTTGTCCCTCCCAACTTTGAAACATTTTTTATTTTCTAGCTGAGGGTCTCATTCAATTTAGGTCGCAGGAGTGTATACCTCCTCTCCTCTGAACCAAATTAATTCATGCTCATCACAATCCTTTGCAGTTGGTCCTCCAGGGAATAAGAAGTGCATTAAATAGTTAAGCGTACCTTTAATTGGCTGGACTTTTCAAAGGATGTTTCAACATGGTTTGCGGACTGTGTAACTTGCGCACAGCCAAATTGTACAGGTCTGGTAGAAATGGTCTTTTACACCCCTTGCAGCAGGCAGAATGAGCCATGGACTTTAGTGTCCATGGACTTTATTGTAAAGATTTACTCCAAGGAGTTTATAGCAGTTATGATGTTCGTAGACCAAACACTAAATTCTCCTTGCTTATACCATGCTCTTCCTCTATTACTTCTGGATAAACTTTCTGCCTGTTTGTGCGTCATGTGTTTTCAATGTTCAGGCTTCACAGGAAATTATCAACGATTGTGGGATTCAATTTATCTTGCGGTTTTAGATGAGCTCTTGGTAATCTTAAAGATTACGCCCTGTTGCTCCACTGCGTACCATTAACAGTCAAATGGCCAAACTGAACTGGTCAATTAGGTCTTGGAACAGTATATGTGGTGCTATTGCTGCAGCCACTCAGGATACCTGGGCTGATGACCTTCCCCTTTCTCAGTTTGTGTATAACAATGGAACCATGAATCCACTGGCTTTTCATTGTACAAAGCAACTTGGGGTATAACCCTTCATTTTTTGGTTGGCCCAAGTCTTCTCCCATAGGTACTGGCTGCAGCCAACCACGCTCAGCACATTTGGGTCACACAGTCCCTTGTTTGGGAGCATCTAACTAAGGTTTACGTGATTACAAATGGTTTGCAGATCAGAAATGGGTTCCAGCTCACAAAATAAAGGTGGGTTCACATGTCATGCTCGACATGTGCCACTTGCAAATGCAGGTGCCTTTGAGCAAGTTTGCAAGTAAACGCTTATGTCCCCATTTAGTGGAAGAAAACTTAGAAAATGGCGCCTTCCATTTGAAATTGCTGCCCCACTGGAAGCAACATCCTCTTTTCCATGACTTTCAGCTGTCCCCCTCTAAGAAGGCAATCACACCAGAACCCAAGCCCATTGTGATTGAGGGAACAAAGGAAGCTTAAATCAACGACTTTTGGCTTCCTGACGCTCATGCAGATTGGTTCAGTATCTATTCACTTGGAAGGGCTATCTGGTTTACAAGAATAGCTGGGTTGCCGCGCAGTACTGTATCAACTGCCTTGGAGATTGTCAAGACTTTCCACGCCACCCACCAAGATGCTCCCCATCCTCCCCCAAAGTTTGCTACGCTAATGGCAATCAAGTTGCCTAAGGCCATAAGAATGTGGCCCTCGCTCAATTCCCTGGTGGTGGCGCTCCCCTTTAAGAAAAGGGAAGGGTAATGTAAGTCCAGGGGAGCGCCCCCTCTGCTTGGACCAGGTGGCGTTCCCATTCCCATCAAAAAGGGTCTGAGAAGGCCAGCTGACCTCTCATCTCCCAGGGCGACCTCACCCATGTGGTGGACGAGCAATGGGTAACAGCTTACCCTTTAAGGACCCCGTTACCCGTCCCAGTACTAACTTCAGCCAGTTTGGTACTGCAAATCAAGGCTATTTGTGCTGAGCTATCAGAGAATCAGTATCCCCATGGGGTAAAAGGTTTATAATAAAGCCGATGGCAACAAGCCTTTAGCATCAAGGCCTAATAGCCCCAAAACTTGGCAACAAAGCCTGTCAGGCGTGTACTTTAAGCAAGTAAAGCATATAAATTTTAACAGTCTTACGCTCTAGCCAATTGTGCCACATGAGCTTCAAGTATAGTATTTAGGGTCAAATCTTCAGCAAAACTCGCTGATGGCATTGGGCCATCAGGAATTGTTGCCGCCCTTTAAAACCCTCCCCAAAAACATTGGAATCTTTATTTAACATATCTCGCTTGGAAAAATGGATGCTGGAGCAACCAGGTGTGGGTGGGTTGGGTGCCCCAAACCCGTTCCTGACCTCTTGAAACCGCCCCTATGTGGGGTGGCCTTGGGAGGTTCCTGCTACCCGTTGGGTGAGACACCGTTGCTATAATTGTCATAACTTCAGAAAATCCACAACATGGGCTTCCGTGGATGACCCAAAGATAACTCAGCCCACCGCTGATAACTTTGAAATTGGTTTCAAATAAGTTAGCTTTTTACCCTTGCTTGATGTTTTCTAGGTTAGGTGAATTTTGAGGGACCTGATCCCGCGCTTTCCTAAGCTATTCCCAATTAATCATCTATTTAAGCAGTTGTAACACATTGAGGAAATTGACAGTTGATCTTCATATTTTAGAATTTTTTAAAATTTTACCCAAAAGCCAGTTTATTTGGTTAAGTTCAATTTTAATTTTCAAACCCCCGTGATTTCTCTAATGTGGCCTCATGGCCTCATATTGACTGGCCGATCCCAGTCATGTTAGTTTCTTTAGTTCCTACCACTGTCAATTGGCCCTATCATGTTGAGAATTTTGTGGAACTTACCAATTGCAAAAGGCCATCTGCCAGCAGGATCTTGGTAAATTAAGGCCCAACTATCCTTACTCCAGGCGAGGATCCACCCCCCTGTCAATAATGTCATACTCAATTCTTCTATAGGGAGCACTGGATTGCCTAATACGATCTCGCAACTTTCTACGCCCAGGTGTGTCAGGCCTGGAGCTACAACAGCCTGAATCTTTATTGGGTTGCTTTTTGCGCTCACAGCATGTAGGCACATAATCATTACCTATCTTCCTGTACACTTTAACATTATTTGTTTGGCAATGCCCCTGGCATTCTGGCTCACCTTTTGGGTGCTTCTGCATCCTGACTGGCAGGCCAGTCTAAACCTTATCTGCCGTCTCCCTGACAGATACCATCTTTTGAGACCTTATGTCCGAGGAACTCCATTTCTAATTGAAAGAAAGAGAACTTTGAAGGTTTGAGTTTTTCAAGGTCTTACTAAAATAAGATTAAAGACTTCCTAGAGGAATTCCACATGGCCTCTGAAGTTTTGTGAAATGATGTGGATGTTGTCAAGGTATATGATGACACAATGTAACTTCAGGTCCCAAGGATCCCGTCTATGGCGCGTTAAAGGGTTGGCGCGTTGCAAAGGCCCAGGGGCAACCTCAAAGGTTCGAATAGCCCTTTGTTGGCTATGAGAACACATTTGGCTCAGTCTTTGGGGGCAAGCACCACTTGCCAATACCCACTTGCAGATCCACAGCAGTAAAGTTTCGCAACCTGGCAATAAAGTGAGAGAGTCATCAATTTGAGGTAAGGGATAACTTTCATTCTTAGTGATGGAGTTGATATGGCGATAGTCCATCACTAACTGATTGCTGCCATTCTTATTCCAAACCAACAGGAGGGGGAAGGTCCAAGGACTGCGCGAAAGCACCAATAACCCAGCTTCAAGTAGTTGCTTGAGCTCTACCGCACCTGGACTCCTTCAACCTTAATTTTTCAGTAAGGTTGATACTGAAAGGAGGGCTTCCCCAGTATCCACATGATGTAGTACCCCACTCATTATCTGAAATTGTAGGTAGAGGCTGAAATGAGGTCTTAGTACTCCTCTATTAATTCTCTAACTTGGCTCTGTTGTTCCCCAGTTAGCTCCTTCTCAATACAATTCTCAACTAGAGCTACTGATGAGGGCGTCTCCAAACTAAAATCACGCAGACTTCCAAATTTGTGGACATCATCAACAGCCTCTACCAGTAGGAGGCAATGTAGCAGTTGGAGTATCATGGTCCCCTACCCTAGGTTTGTCAGTAAAGTTAGCCAACAACACCAATATTGATTTGGCATAGGTGGGATCATAAATTTCTGGACAGGTTAGGACCTCTAAAAAGACAGGTTATCTAGCCCCTGGATCTGCAGCAGGTATCTGGAGGAAACGTTGACGTGTACCCAGGTGTGAACAATAACCTGGGACTTTGGTGGTATAGTGGTCGGTTTAAGTAAATAGATTGGCATGCCTTCATGTTCATCAACCGCAGGGGAGGGCAACCGTACTTGAGTGCCCCTCATGTGATACTCAAGTTGATTAACTTGACTCTCACTCTCAAATAGGCAGTCTGAGCCTTGACCTCCATTTTAGCATCGCACGAGGTTTTAAAGACCAGAAAGCCTAATGTCCCATAAGAGATAGAAATCCTCCATCGTAGTGCACTACTACGGAGTAGTCCCAGAGAAACTGAGCCTTGAGAAGAAGCTTATAGCTCAGGTTATCCGGTGCAATTGCGGGGTATTCACGGAAAGCTTCCCAAAAAGAATAAGCAGGGAATAATAGGCTCCTATGGACCATGTACACAGCGGTCCAGTTGTGTCAAATTTCATGTAATGTGGCAAGTCTGGAGCAATCTTGAAGGGTTTGATCAGTTTGGATAATTTGCATTCATGGGGGAACCACTGTCAACAATGGCGTGGACCAGAATTTTATGAACATAAACAGTGATGCAGGTAACTAAACTCCCAAACTGCGCAGGTATCATGAGAAGCATAGGAGATTCATCATAAGAATAGTAAGCAATATTAAGTTCTTGATATCGATTGATGCCAAAACTTCTTTTTTAGTTATGATGGCTCCAGGTTCATTATGGTCATGGAGATTCTTGAGGCGAGGTGGGGATGTCAGCATGAAGAGCCTCGCCCTTCATGTTGACGGTCCTTTTCCCGCTTATTCGGAAAATCTTTTCAACAGGTGTTGGCATTATGTTGGAAACCAGTGAAGTAAGTGCATCAAGGTCAAGTATTCTTCTGGTTTTTGACAATTTGGACCTGAGGATGGTTAGAGGAAACAGAGGCAGCGGCCTTAGGATGTTTAGTAAATGCAGGTCTCATTAAGTGCTTCCTTACTTTATTAAATGCAAATAAAACCACTCTCCTGGCCTATCATATGCATTTGAATTTCAAAGTAAACCCCAAAGCGGAGATGACTGCCATTATGGCGTTGTCTAAGGTAATGCAGTTTGTGCTTACTAAGGTCTAATCCTGGGCGTAAAAGCAACTGGAGAACTCCACATGGCTCTCCCCTTACTCAGAAGAATACTCATGAATGCTTGCTTTTGATTGGCCAGGGTTTGTTTGCTGCCATATACCTGGACTAAGGCAGTATGGACCTGTTCCCATGTGTGACATTCCTTTATATGGGGAGTCATAATCTCCTGCGTGGTTTATCCAGTAGGAGTTGATATGCTTCACCTTTTATCAGGTGGTAGCCTCCTCCATGGAACTCTCATAGGCATTTAGTAAAGTGGCAATGCTTTCCTGGCTGGGGGTGAACTTCACCTTAAAACTAGGCTTAAAATTAGTTAGAATAGGAATGGAAAGGATGCTGACACCAGGAATTGGTGTAGACTCAGAAAATTTTGGTTTCCAAATAGTCACAATGAGCCTGGTAATCCAACTGTCGGTATTCCTAACCAAAATGGAGATTTGGATGGGGCAGATAATGGGAATCAAACCTAAGCCATCAAAATCATTGGGGATAATCCCTACAAATTTACAGCCTTGTTACATTGGTGATAAAACCCCAACTAATTTCAAGCCCTAAACATCGGGGTTCAAACCTAATCTATGCAGCAAGTGAATCATAATTAGGTAATGAGATGTAGATCTTGGCTTAGTATGCATTGAGATGGACCGGGTAGTCTCCCTGATCTCCCTTATAATTTCGTTTTTAAGCAAATAAAGATTACTCTCTTTTAGCCTTTAAGTCAAAATAAATCAGCATATTTAAATTACATCTACAGACAAAGTGTCTGGAATAAAGTCTTTTCAACTAAGAAAAGTAGAAAAATATAATCCAACAACCATGACTTTCAGGTACCTTGGTTTAAAATTATAAAGCTAAAAGAGGTTTAAACCCTTGATCCTGACAAAACTATTGCTCCCTGCCAGGTACACTATGAGTTCACGGTGTAAAAATATACAATAAAATAAATAATGGACTTTAACATTTCAGTGTTAGAACCCTCTCTGGATCAAGAACGCCTTAACTTTGTGGCAAATTTACCCGCTGTGATATGTGGTATTGAACAAAGAATTCTCACAATTGAGCAACGCCAACTTGAACTTCATGATGCAACTACCAACCAAAAGATATTTTGCAGTTAACCCTGCTTGTTGCCACCAAATTGGCCCTTCGTGCCGCCCATGTCAAGGTAGATTTAATAATCAAGTATATCATCAACTTACAAAGTCAGATGGACGCCGTCCACCCTCACGTAGCTCCCAGAGATAGCAGTTCATCTTCAGGTGGAAACTTACCCCCGGTGTCAATCCATGTATTTTGATCATTAATCCCCCCAGTGGCAAGTTTAAACCGTCATTCAAAGAGAAGTACGTTCCAGGTGAAGGGAGCATCTTCTCATCCCTATTTTGCTATGAAAGTGCCATGGAAGAAGCTACTGAAACCCAACAGCTCAAACACCTAATCAACTTTGTTTAGTCACATAGCTCAAGACATTATGGTACCTCATCTAATGCATTGTCAAACTTGGGATGACGCCAAGACTGCTTTTCTTCAGGAATTCAGTAGCGACATAGCTTTATCCAACCAAAAGCAATCTTTTATGAGCATAAGCCTCAATTGGGGAGAAACCTTCGCTGAGTTTGTTCACCATTTTTACCTCAAGGCTCAAATATTGGTCACTGGAAACCATCTTGATTTAGATGACGCTATCATTGCTTCGTTTTAGTATTTAAAAATATGTCTAACATTCTACTTTATCTTAAAGCAGTGAAGTCTAACTGGAAGTCTCTCCTCCATATCAAAGAAGGCAATTTGGAAATTCCGGCTGATCTTCTCAACCCTACTGGGTCCCCTCATTTTAATAACAATATTTCTTGGGCCCAAGTGCTAGAAGTACACCATCCAAATCGCCTACCCCCAAATTATCCTGTACTTTTTGCAAGAGAAAGAACCATACTATGTACACTTGTCACATCTTTCTACGTAGGTTGGCAAAATATCAGTCAGTAAGGGGCAAGAGGCTCCCTATGCTGACGACAATCAAGTGCCACAGGACCCTTATATTAGCTCTAATCCTAAACCCAGCACCTTAGGATGCTTTGTGTTAGAGGCGCCTGCAGAAGTTGATATACCCCATTCTATTCTAGGAAATAAAGATCTTCACCTTCCCTATTCTTATGTTGGTCAGTTACCCAAGCAACTCTTGGAGGTCAGTTCCTCTATGGAAAGCCAAGCGCTAGCAGACAAACCCTTTAAAAGCATAAAACAGCCCTAAGCTTGGCCGCGGCAAAATCCTTCGCTTGCTTCACAAAAACCCCCATGAAAGTTTACTAGCTGTTAAGTCTTCATTTGGCTCTTTGATAGTTTGAGTAGAGGTATTCGTTCATAAGGTTAAAGTCTTGGCAATAATTGACACCAGTTACCCAATTAACATTATTTCCTCCTGACTTATCCAAAAGATAAAAAATGGCTCCAGACTTGATTCCTGATGCTGAATATGGGATGGCTGGTAATTGGAAAAGTAAAGCAATTGGGGCGTATTCCGCCTTAACTCTCCAATTTGGAAAGCTTTTAATTACTGCCCCCACTATTGCATTAAAGAAAATGATAATTACGAATTGCTTATTAGACTCAAACTGATGCAGGAGTTCAATTGGATCATCAACCATAAGAAAAAATACCTTTCAATATTAGGTTATTAATCCCGTTGATATTTGAACTCCCAGTTAAGAGTAAAGGAGACCCAAAAATAAAAACTGACTCCTGGAATATTTGTCCTCCATTTGTAAAGTCAAATATCAAGTCTTGGGAGAAAAAAACTAAGTTACTCCTTGAGGCTGTGGATCCAAAGATGAGTTCCTCTATATGCCCCCCATCCTATTACAATACCCTCTGGCTCACAAGTGATTGTGAATATGGTGATCAAGATTCTCACCCCCCCCTAATCAGCTTTTGGAGCTAAGTGGACACCTAAACCCTTCAATCAAATTAAGTATAGACCTGCCCAGGGATTTTGGATCCTGCCTATGTAAAATCTATCTCTATCTTATTAGGGAATTTAACAAACCAAACCTACAATTCCCTAAGCATGCTCTTATTGCTTATTTAAAATTATGTCATATTAAGAATATTGCTGATGCGAGTTGTTTTGGCTCTTTGCAAGATTTGGGATTCAATCCATTACCCACCATAGCTCTGGTCAAAAGTAGAATTGGGGATAATCTCACCCATAGTGAACGCCAGAACGTTGGAGACCTCCTTGAGGAGTATGGCGATATTTTTTCCTCAGTACCAACTAAACTACAGGAAAAAGTCCGGGGAAATTGACCAAATTGAGACTGAAGCTCACCCTCCTGTCAAATCTCGGCCATACTGCAAATTCAGAGTTGAGGAAGCTCAAGTGGCCCTAGAGCTACAGCAACTGTTGGAAGCTGGGCTACTCATGCCTTCTAAAAGCCCGTGGGCTTTCCCACTCTTATTAATTCAAAAAATATGGTGGCCACCGTGTTGACATGTATTATCGCCGCCTCAATTCAATCACAAGAAAGGATAGCTATCCATTGCCGAATTTAGATGACTCCTTACGCTTGATGTTGGGTTCCCACTATTTTTTGCTATGGATCTCGCCAGAAGGTACTGGCAAGTCAATTTATTGCTAAGGGGATCGGAAAAATGTGCCTTAATCTCAAGTGAAGGATTGTTTAAGCCCCTCAAATGCCGCAGGGGTTATGTAAAGCCCTTGCTACCTTCCAACGCGCCATGAACGAAATTTTAGGTGATTTTAAACGGTCTTGTTGTTAGTTTATCTTGATGATAATATTGTTTTTTCAAGAACCTTTACTAAACACTTAGATAATCTCAGGCAAGTTTCCCAGCGGTTATCAAAAACTTCATTAAAACTAACGCTGTCAAATTAACCTCCTTTTTTCAGAATGAAATGGATTTTCTAGGACATAAGGTAGGGAAAGCCGAAATATCCCCAATGGCAACAAGGTCCTGGTCATTTCCAAAATGCCAATCCTAAATCCCTATGAGACGTACAAGTTTTGTTTGAGGATGGTGAAATATTATTGCCAGTTCATTCCCCACTTTGCCGCCACCTCTGAGCCTCTAGTATATTTACTAAAGAAAGGCATATCCTTCTATTGGAAAGAATAATAAAAGCAGCCCTTTGGCCTGCTACGCGTATCTCTCCCACTATCCAGTACTTATTCAGCTAAATTTGGACAAACCTTTTCTCATCTATACCAATTCTAACAATATAGCCATTGGAGCCATACTATTACAGAACAACAAAAACTTAATAGACCATCCTATCGCCTACTATAGATAAACTTTAATCAGAGCTGAGAGCAACATTAGTGTTACATAATGCGAATGCTTGGCGGTACTACTGGCTATTAAGAATTTCTGACCTTATTTATAGAGAAACAATTCACCAATATTACCAATCATGCTTCCTTGTGATGGCTACAACAAATGAAGGACCTCAACAGGAGGCTAGCCCAGTGGGCTTTAAAACTTCAAAGCTTTGACTTTTCCATTATTCATTGACCTGGGCCAATACACCAAAATGCGGATTGCCTATCCCAGCTTCCCATACCAACTTTAACTTACCCTGAAGATGATCAACTCTATGACCTACTAACTCAATTGCAATTATGGAACGATGAATCCCTAACCTTATAAAGGCATTAGCAAAATGATTGGCGAATCTTCAAGTTCAAAAAGGCCAAATGTAAAAACTTGTGTCCCAACAGTGGTTGCCCTATGTACATCCTTTGGCTCAACCTGATATCATATTGGAGGGATATTGGTATGTTGGCCACGGAGGAATTTAGAAAGCCTACCAGTCGCTCAAGAACTAATGCTACTATGAAGGAATGCTTGTTCTAATTAGGATGTATCAGAATCCTTTCTGGTTTTTAAAAAGTCAAGCCAAACCTAATCACCAATCTCAACATCCAGTGGTTACACCATGCAAATCCTTCCATACTATTAGCATTTATTTTGTGGGACCTCTCCTTCAAGCCTATAATGGTCATTGGTTCCTCCTTCTAGAAGTGGATAATTTAATTAATTTGATTGAAGGTGTGTCACTATCATGTGCTTTGGAAAAAGCTACCGCCACATTCTTTTTTAATCAGATTATCACCAAGCATGGGTGCCCTAACATGATTCTCAGCAATAATAGTCAAAACTTCAGAACAATGCTTTAAATGATTTGGCCAAACTAATGGATCCAGCCTAATATTTCCACTCCATACCATTCTGAAATCAATGGAATAGTAGAGCGGGCGAATGGACCCTAACTGTCACCCTCCAAAATATGGCCATGACTGACCCTCTTCACTGGCCTCAATATTTGGCTAGTCCGATTCTGGCCTCATAATAAGCTATCACCAAATAATTAAGATGTCACCCTTCCATGCTTTGTATGGAAGAAATCCCAGATACCTTCTAAAGTGCAGGCCATATTGGATCAAGATTTACCTGATGCCCATGAAGTTACTAAGCAAAGCATTTCCAATGAAATAATCTGACTCCAGGCTCTAGCTTCAAGAACTTATCTGCTACCACTAGCAGTGAAACTAGTCAGTTTAATGACAAACATGAACCTCTGCACATCTTCCAGTTGGGTGTCCTAGTCCTTTTATACCACCATCAGCCAGGAGATCATGTTAACAAATTGGGCACCAACTGGTCTGATTCCTACAAGGTCATTTAATAGCTGGGTAATGAAAAATAAATTGTAGAGGTAGTTCAGGGTACTGTGGTAAATTGTGTACATAGACGTTTTCTCCATCCGTTTTACCCCTACGTCAAGATCTAGAGGGGGCGTTTATGGGATATTTTAGTTAATTGGAGATTTGTCTTCGTTTTGTTAATTGCTAATTTCTTTATTCGTTTACCCCCTTAATTACGTAGTAATTGTAAATATACATTTATATGAGGTATATAAATAGAATAATACCGAAATAGAATCCGGATAATTCAAAAATTCGTAAAGGGTGAATATAAAATGAAAAGAATCAAACCTGAGTCATCAAAATTATTGGGGATAATCCCCAAAAAACTCATAGCCTTGCTACATCAGGGATAATCCCCAACTAATTTCAAGTCCTAAAATCGGGGTTCAAACCCAATTTATGCGACAAATGAATCTCAATTGGGTAGTGAGAAATAGATCTTGGCTTAGTATGCATTGAAATGGACTGGGTAACCTCCCTGATCTTTATTATAATATCGTTTATTAAGCAAATAAAGATTACTCTCTTTTAGCCTTTTAAGTCAAAATAAATTAGCATATTTAAATTACATCTACAGACAAAGTGTCTGGAATAAAGACTTTTTAATCAAGACAGGCAAAAAGGTATTATCCAACACCCAGGAGCTTCAGGTCCCCTTGGCTAAAAATTAAAAAGGGACAAGAGGTCTAAAACCTTGATCTTGACACCAACCATCATCTTAAACCCTTGAGGTCCTCTTGGATATGGTCCCTTTTTTGGTCTAGTAAGAAAAAGGAGGCATTTTGAGCAGTCTGCTTTTTTAATGCTTTGGTGTTAATGCATTGAAGAAGAAGCTGGCTTTCTAAATTGTTCAAGCGTGTGTCAAACCCATGACTGGTTTGCTCAAGCTGGATGATGTGATTATTGGTGAGCTTGGTGAAGGTGCTAAGATTATTATTTCATCTAACAAGGCCTTAATCGAGACCCTAAGGTCAAGGGAGACTCCTTCCATTTGGAGTTTGCATCCTTGGGTCACATTACGGATTTGATCCCATAAGATGGCGAAGGCTGCCAAAATGTTTTTTTCAGGAGTTGTCAGGGTCACCAGGAGTAGGCACTGCGGGGCCAGAGGGCCCTTGAGGCCCACAGGGAACTTCTGGTCCTTTGGGTCCCTCAGGCCCTTCACTCCCAGAGGCAAAGTCATATGATGCTAGTTCCTGGTAATGCTGCTGAAGAGTCCACACCAGTTCCTTGATTTTGTAGAGGCGTTGGTTTCAGGCAGCCTCGAGGAGATGTACATTCTGAAGAAGCTGGTCCTCGAGGTAGCCCAAGATTCAGCTATCCAACGCCATGAGTTGGTTTTGGGCCTCGTTGATTAATCAACAGTTATTGAAAATGGCTTCCAAATCATCGTGGATGAAGGAGGAGGTTGCATTATATAAATAAACAATGGGGAGTTCAGTGTCTGGGTTAGACCTAGTTGTCAGGAGATTTTGTGATGGTGCAACCTGACTACTTGTAGGAGGTGATGGATGGTGGGATGGACAAAATTCCAGAGATAACGCTCAGTCCCCAAAGTCAATTCTCCCGTTGGCAGAAGAGCCAATGTATATAGATCCCACATTTTAGTAGGCACTGAAGAAGCATGGGAGTGACTTATGTGGCCTCCCACAAATAGATGCATTTAATAATTGTTTGATAATTTCGTTAAGGTTCTCATATTGAAGATAATATTGATCACTGTCAACGGAAGGTAGATTAAACTGTAACATGGCCCAAAACTATAAGCTTTAAGGCTAAATGGGTGATCCTTCATATTGTGAAGTACTAATCCATCAAGTGACGCTTCTCAACAAATCAGTAGGTTGATTTACTTGCGCTATTATTCTTAATCTGTTTGTGATAGATTTACTCACTGGACAACTTAGAACCCTCTGTAGTGAGCACCACTTTTTATAGTAACAGTTCACTTGACTGATGTCAAAGTTTGAAAATGGTCTCAAAGATGTAAACTAGTGGATATGTTAAAAATCAAAAATAAGGGAGAGATAGTCTACTTTAACAAGTTAAAAGTGTCGATATTTATAGTGTGTGGGGACATGGTGCCTCAGGGACCTTCATGGCTCAGTATGATCAGGATCTTTCACTGCCTTCTGGATTGACCACCTGGTTGGCACACTCATTGTTCTGCATCGTCCTCATGACCGCAGTGATGGGGGCTACTCTTCTTGTGGTTTGGGAAGCAAAAGTGAGTTTTCTTTAGGCGTCTCCATCTATTCTCATGCACGTGATGCTTCCTGATTGAATCTCACGTTGGTGCCTCTAGGGCAAGGTTCTATTTACACTGTCTTGAGAGTCAACCTATTAAGAAACAATTTGTGGTAGGGTTTTTGACTCGCTCATCAACTTAAATTCTGAAAAAGGTCTCCAGGGATAATTGGGAAAAGGTGTTACAATCCCCACTTATATCAGATGGATATTCTCAGGGTTAATAAAAGCTTCCAGAGAGGAAAGAGATTCCAGGAGGGTTATGTCTTCCTCACCTGAGTGAGAAACCACTGGTGAGCTCCCTCAGAGATCTCACAAAGTAGAAGTTGGAAGAGACGGATATCTGTTAGTTGCTTCCAAAGATACCTATTATGAGGTCTAAGTTCAGGCAGCTTGTCAAAAATATACTTCTTAATTTAGTATCCCAAAAGGGAGATGAAAATAGGTAGGTAGTGACAGGTAATGCACACTGTATGAGTTCCTTGAAAGTGAGGAGTCATGCAACATCTTCAGCGCAGCCCTTTATAAAGTAAAAGGTCAAGACTGTGAGGGAGAAGAGGGCAACAACATAGCGGGCAGCTTTAAGGGGGTCAACTCTGAGAGGGATGGACTAAATCTAATGATTAACACTAGAAGAAACTCATGGTTAATTTTAGGCTTTTATCATATAATGTCAAGAATAGTGGAGAGAAGGAGATTGCTGATGATAACACTCTAGGATAAAGTATCCAAAAGAGTGTAAAGTGTTCTAGGATCAGGAAGCAACATCACAAGTAATCCACAAATTGTTTCTGATTAAATTTTAAAGCTAAAACGCACCCCAAACTTGTGATGAAATGATTTGTCACATAGTGTATTTTATACTTTGGACATAGAGAACTTACCCCTGAATCAATACAAAATTTGTAACTTGGTCTATACAATGGGTTTTGTCAATCCAGATGTTTTTGTCATGATTAGTTTTGCAATTCGGTATTTTAAGGTGGGAAACACGCTAAGCAATTTTCCAATTGATAAGCATTTAAAATTAACTAAAAATATTAAACCAAGTTCCCTTTTGTTTTGTTTTCCCTATTTCAAGATGTATCAATGAGACAATCCTCACTCTAAAATCTTATTCTGTCGATGCAATAAATAAAGTGCATTTTAATTTAAAACTTAACTTTAAGATTATTCTCTTATTCTTCATGTCATCCTTAAGTGTTGCTCTCAAGGTACCGCCTAACTTAGTAAAGTTTCAATCCCCTTTCAGCCATGAATACAAATTTTACTGGTGTAATCAAGCATTTCAAAGAGGCTGGACTGACTATACACCCTAGCCAATAGTTCAAACCAGAAGTCAGAGCCTGCTGAATCCATAGAAATTCAGTGGACTGAGCCCCGATTAATTCCTGGTTGGCGTAGGCCAGTTTGGCTCCAGGCCTTGATCCAGAGGTCTGGCGATGAGAATGAGATGTGGTTCTCGGTGGATTTCATTAATGGTAGAGGTTGGTTGGACTGGGTCATTACCATACCTCAGATAATTGGGTTGAACAAACGGTTATAGCCTATTTTGGCATTTAGTTCAATACATGATTACCCTTTTTGTATGGAGGCAACTCTCTAATTTTGGGTTGTTTCAATAGAAGATGGGAACTTTGAATTCCCATTCATTACAAAACTGACCCAGAGAAATAGGTGAAAGAGGCTATGATAACTGAGCCAGTTTTGATATGCTTTGAGAATGATTGGGTTAAATTGAGAGCTGCAATTTAGTGGAATAGGACGCTGTAGGAATCCAGCTTTTTAGGTGCTCTCTGGTGCTAATGCCACTGGATCCCACAAAAGTTTAATTAATTTAATAAAAATTCACTAATAAAAAACTTGGGTTTTGTATAGTTTTTATTAGTAAACAGGGTAAGAAGAAAAGTGATCCCCCTTGATATTCAACTGATCAGTATCTAGAATGTTTCAAGGGTTGGAGGGAATTTGAGGATAGTTTCGGAAGCTTCAACACATTCCAAATTAGGAAACATGGTATATTCTCCTATCAGATCAGAGGAATTGGAGTTACTCTTTTTGGCGTAACAAAAGTTGGGATGGGGTTTTGGGGCATAATGTACCCATGCAGTAAGGCTTTGACGTACTTCAACCTCTCACCACTAGATAATGTATTTTTACCTTGGGGGACCTCCACTACACCTATAAAAGGGTGGGTCCCCGCTTAGATGTTTTTTGGGACTTGGTTATGGTTGGGGGAGTACCTTCCGCTGGTTGCCCAAAAGTCTGTCAGGTGGTCAGAGTAATCCAACCATTCAATTTTACATCTAGCGCCCATGCAGTTTTAAAATGGTGTTACCCCAATTAATGGGGTTCCACAGAGAATTGGCCAGGGTCTTTTGGCCAATATCCTCAAAATCATCATTTTTATTATTTTAAAATAGCTCTTAGTAAGTTTGGAAAATTGCAAATGGCTGACATTTCTTTTTGGCTAAATTCAACCTAAAACATTCTTATTTTTGCTGTGAGGGCAAATGTCTGACATCACCCCCTCAAGAATGTTGGGGGAGAATAAGGTCAGAGGAGACAGCCATGTACGCGAGTGATGGTAATACCTGTAGCTAAAGATTTGATAGTGTACTCATTTCCTCTTTTATAAGTGATAGTGAAGGGACCCTCCGATATTGATCCAAGCTTACCGCTTCTAGGAGTGATGCAGTTATGGTAGTATAGTACTATATCATACACTTGAAATGTAGGCGGGGGGTTTGGAGCTCATTTTCAGCCTGCCCTTCTTTAGTCACCGTTTTGGCTAAATTAGTCATAGCCTCAGTTTGGAGTTCAATGATTCGCTGAGCTAATCTGCACATGACTTTCTCAGGCTCCTCAACTCTAGAGGAGAATACATCTTTTGCTAAAAGAGCAGGTATTCCAGGTTCCCACCAATACAAGACCCAAAATGGAGATATTTTTAAGATCTGACATTAGCTAATCCAGTAAGCCATCAGAGCGTTGGGTAAGTATTGATTCCAGTGAAGTGGATCAGAAGATGCCATTTTGCCTAGGATGGATACCAAGGTTCCATTGGCTCTCTCCACAGTCCCATTGGTAGATGGATTATACGGAGCTGAGAAAAGTGTTGAGCCCCCATGGAGGTGGCCAGGATTTTTACTACTCTGGAGTTGAAGTGTTTTCCATTATCTCAGAGTAATACTTGAGGACAGCCATGTCAAGAGAAAATATTCTGATGTAAAAAGGTGGCTGTGGCCTTGCCGTTTGAGCAGGGAGGGCCATGGCTTCCACCCACTTAGTGAAATAATCAATTGCCACCAGGATTAATCGGTTGCCACTAGTAGTCTGAGGGAGGGGACTTACTACATCTAGACTAATGGTGTGGAAAGGTTGTTGAGGGGTGGTTGGTTAATACTAATATCTAGTCTTGGAACCAGATCGCTTCTTACAAATAAGGCAGGCTTCTAAGATATCAACGATAGATTCCATCATTCCATCCCAATAAAATCAATCCTTAATCCACTAATAAGATTTATTGGCCCCTCCATGACCTAGAGTGGAGTGAGCTTCTAGGATAGCAGGTACACGCTCCAAGGGCATAAGGTAAGGCATCCATTTTGCCCCCACCTGCTAATACAACATCCCGTTCTCCACTTTTGTGCTACAGGAGTGTTGGGCTGACATTTTCTGTACAAGCTCATCCTCATCTTCCCAGTCATTGGGGGTCATTAAGATATCATGTAGCATCTCCGCCTCACTATTATCCATGTGAAGGACTGGTAGCCAAGTCAACCCATCAACATTCATGTGACGGGTTCCAGCACGGTGTTCAATCTTCATGTCATAAGGATGGAGCTTTAGAGACCAGAGAGCTAACAGGCCAGTAGGATCTTTCACGTTCTGTAACCATTTTAGGGATGCGTGATCAGTAACCACAGTGAAGGTAGTTCCATATAGAAAAGGGCGGTAGTGCTTTACAGCTAACATAACAGCAAGGCACTCCTTCTCTGCAACGCTGTAGCTGCATTCAGCTTTTGAAAGCATTTTCCTGAAATAGGAGACCGGAATATCAACACCATTTTCATCCAATTGGGCTAAGATATCCCCAACAGCATAGTCCAAGGCGTCAGTAAATAAGATAAATGGTTTATTGTAATCAGGATGCCTCAAGACATGGCGTTGTTGCAGTAGTTGCTTCAGCGTCTCAAAATCAGCCTTCTGTTCCGCAACCTACTGAAAAGGAGTGTTCTTGGTCAATAGGGCGGACAAGAGGCTCGCTTAGTTGGGCAAACTTAGGGCTGAACTGATAGTAATATCCCATCATCCCTAGAAATACCTGAACATCCCTTAAGGTTTTAGGGGGAGGCATTTTTGAGCTTGCTTCAACCTTATCTTGAATTGGTTGAATTCCCTTTTGAGAAATGGAATGGACGAGGATCCAGTTTCTTTTGAAAGAAAGTACACTTTGAGGGCTTTAACTTGATATTCGACTTACATAGTTGTTGAAACACCTCCTTCAGGTGATCAAGATGCTCGTTAAAAGTTTTTGAAAATACTGTGATGTCATCGAGGTAGATGATGACGCAACTTAACTTCAAGTCCTGCATGATATGGTCCATCAAATGCTGGAAAATTGCAGGTGCGTTGCACAACCCTTGAGGTAATCAGGTTGATTAAAAGAGACCCTCACTACAAATGAGAGCACATTTCTCCTGGTCCTCAGAGGAGAGATCCATTTTGCAATAGCTGCTAGCTAAGTCCATGGAAGAAAAGAAATTAGAGCCAGAGAGTTGGGTCAAGGCGTCATCAATGCGAGGAAGAGGATAGCTATCCTTTTTCATGAGGTTATTTAACTTGTGGTAGTCCATGACTATCCGATGACCTCCATTTTTCTTGTTTATTAGCAGGAGAGTGGAAGATCAGGGGCTTTGTGAGGGAACTAGCAACCCAACGTCTAGTAACTGTTGAAGCTCTGTCCCCATTTGCTGTTCTTCCACTATTGATTTGCGGTAAGGTTTTGACCAAATAGGATGGGCATCATCCACATCAATGAGGTGGCACCAACCCTTCATGTGGCCAAAGTTGTTATCTGATTTGGAGAATATGTCACTATAGTCGTCGAGGAGAATGTGAACTTTTTCCAGCTCATCTGGGGTCAGTTCGTCTGAGATATGGACGCTGGGTAAGGTACACACCAGGTTATCTGTTGGCAGGCCCATATCCATCATGGAACCAATTGAGTGAATTTTTTCAATATCCTTCACAGGGACTAACAAGCCTCTGCCAATCTCCTGGTGTTTTTTACAACTATGTTTTTTGAGGTGAGGTTCCCCAATAACAAAGTAATGGGCCTTTGGTAAGCTGGGTCAAGAATGCCAGGCAATACCCGAGGCTCCAAGGGACTAACGCTGTCAATACTTAAGAGGTGCAACAAATAGTGGCGTGGGATTTGAAGCGTAATATTTGTGTCAACCACTCATTGTTCACCAGGCTTAATCAAGACCTCATCTGCAGCATAGAAAGGGATACCATCCCTAGCATACACTGAATTGGGAAATTTCTTTGTGTTGCGCCCAGAAGTGGAATAAGGCAAAGTTATAGCTGTAAAGGGGTATTTGACCAGGCAAGAGTATTCATGTTTTCTGGGTACTTTATTAGATAAGACTAACGGGACTTCATAGTTGAGTAATGAGAGGAACACCTGTTTCATATTGATTATTCCCTCATACTAAATCACAAACTGTGTCTATGAGCATATCATATGCATTGTTGTCCAAAGCCACCGCAGGGGCTGATAAAATAAGCTTTTCAATTTGATTGGGAAGGGAAGAGTATGCCCCAATCTCACAGGTATTATTGGGGACTGCAGTTCCAAATTTTTGCGTGTACTCCAAGTCAGGCGCTAGATTTATCTTTTTGATAAGCTTAGTAGAGATCCTGTTAACGGGGGAGACAGTGTTTAGGATGGCTAGTATTTGGACCTTTTGAATGACCACTTCAACTTTAGTGAGCGTTCTTCCAAAGTTAGGCGGCAAAGCTAAGACCTCCTTGAGCCGGAAGGTGGAGGTGATTTTTTTAGAAGTCTCAGGGTAGTTATTCATGATGGATCTTATGGGATGAACATGCTGAAAAGGTCGAATCAAGCCAGCTGAGAATTGGTCACCATGGTTGGCAGTGTCAATCAATTTTTTGGACACCCTAGAATTTGACTGAGGTACGTTTCCTAAGGTATGGTGTTCTCATCTACTCCTCCAGCGTTCAAATGATCAGACACTTCTACTTCTGTGGGGGCTCCCAATATGTAGTAACCAATGACATCGTAACCCCTCTCAGATTCCTCCCCAAGGGTATTCTCAACAACTGGTAAGGCCGCGATGTAGGTAGGAGAGATGGCCACGGAAGATTGGGTAGCCTTAGGGGCCGCATTATCCAGCTTGGCTGGAAGGGAAGGCACAGAGGCTTTGGTACACTTGTGCGAGAGTATGGTTTTTGCTACCTTACAGGTCTCTGATTCATGAGAGGGATACCTTTTTTAAGCTGTACTGATGAAACAGGTTTCTCAGAAAGAATAGGTACAGGTGAATCTATTCCCAACTGCTCAACAGGCGGTAGCTCCTCAATGGTGGGAGATGAAGGTTTCACCTCAGCTTCTTTGGGGGTTGCACATGAATAGAAATCGGCGAATTTTACTAAAGCCTCTTTTCAGATCACGAATACTTTTGAAATGGCGTTTCACTGAGATGATATGCCTGGCTATAGAGGGCTGAGAAGATAACTCAGTTAACAGGGCGGCAATAGCATCGTCAAGGGTGAGCATGTTAGAGGATGATAATCTTTGCGCAGCAAGGTAAAATCGTTTAGCAAAGGCAATGAGCGGTTTACCCTCATACATGCTTAGGCGCATAAAGGCCTGTTTTTCCCTATGTAGACTCTGCTTTGTTCCAAGTTCAGCCAGAAGAGCCTCCTTCACCTCTGCCCAAGTGAGCGAAGGGTCCAGGTAAGGAACTATCATCTCTTGTACTAGGCGGCTTAAACAGGGAAGGATGTATTGTACTTTTTGTAAATCAGTTGTGCCATACATGGCAGCTTCACAAACATACAGAAAAGTACTGATGGTTCCTTTGCCAGGGGTAAACTTTTCCTTAAGTGGGAGTTTGTAAGGGCGCTGCTTAAGCTCCTTAAGGCGGGAGGAAATGCTTGCTAGTTGCTTTAAGAGCAACTATTTTTTGAGTACAGGTGCCCCTGTAGTGAGCACCATTTTGTAGTAATCCAGCTTTTTAGGTGCTCTCTGGTGCTAACGCTGCTGGATCCCACAAACTTTTAATAAATTTAATAAAAATTTACTAATAAAAACTTGGGTTTTTACAAGTTTTTACTAGTAAACAGGGTAAGAAGGAAAGTGATTCCCCTCGATATTTGACCAGTCAGTATTTAAACTGTTTTGAGGGTTGGAGGGAATTTGAGGATAGTTTTAGAATAGCTTTGATGAATTCTGAATTAGAAATATGGTATATTCTCCTATAAGATCGTGGAAATTGGAGTTACTCTTTTTGGTGGAACGAAAGTTGGGATAGGTTTTTGGGCAAAATGTACCCATGCAGTAAGGTTTTGATGTATTTCAACCATTTACCACTAGATAAAATACTTTCACCTTGGGGGACCTCCACCACACCTATAAAAGGGGGGGTCCCCACATAGGTGCTTTAAGGGACTTGGTTATGGTTGGGGGAGTACCTTCCGCTGGTTTCCCCAAAGTCTGTTGTGTGGTCAGAGTAATCCAACCATTCAATTTTACGTTTAGAACCTGTGCAGATTTCAAAATAATGTTACCCCAATTAATGGGGTTCCACCAAGAATCAGCCAGGGTCTTTTGGCCGATATCCTTGAAATCATCAATTTTATTATTTTTAAAATAGCTCTTAGTAACATTGGAAAATTTTAAATGGCTGACATTTCCCCTTTTTGGCTGAATTTGACCTAAAACATTCTTATTTTAGCTGTGAGGGCAAATGTCTGACAGACGTGGTGAGGGTATTGGTTTTGGTACCAAAAGTAGAATCAGACCAGAAGCTCAGACTAAGGCTGTCCATTTTGAGAATATTTTTAGCAAGACTTATATGTAAGGAGTCTATAAACTATGGAGGTTAACCTGAAAATAACTTTTACATCTATTAGAGTATAGTATAATATCTGGTAAAATTGAAAACACCTCAGTTACTACTAGGTTTTAGGATGATTTTAAGATATAAATGTATATCAAACCTGATCCAAGATGAAAAGTTCTTGTTTGAAAACGAGACTAAGGTCTTCTGAACTCTCCTAAACTTGGTTACCTCATACAAATGATTTATCAAATTTTTAAACAACTTTCATCTAATTTATCTGCTGTTGTAGCTGTATAAGCTTTGGATTTGACAGATAAGGCTAGAACCCAATTCTGTTAATGAGCTTATAGAGATACTAGTATCACTCAAGTGTTCTAGCTTTACTTCATTTGGCTTTTGTGGGTTGTCAATGGAAATGCGTTTCACACCAGGAAAAATGTCACTATCTGTGACAACTTACGTAATATAATTATTTATAGGAATAGTTAGATATTATTGACAATTTATTTACCTTTTGCCAAATTGACAAGCACATTATCAAGCTTTTATATATTACTGTACCCTTTTTGTGGGGACTTGAGCAGCATTAACTCTTTGATTCCTTACATACTGCTCTAACAACTGCTTCACTCCTTATTCATCCTATTACAATCACCCTTTTGTTCCTTTTACTGAAGCAAATGACTCTGCATTAAGGCCATACTTGAGCATCTTAATGCTAATCAGTTCAATCATTCTTTTGACTGTTTTAGTAAAACACTATCTAGGGCTGAAAAAAAATGCTATGTAACAGAATTTGTGTGCCTTGCCTTAATTTTAGATATCCCAAATTACTGCCCCTACCTATATGGTAATCATATTACTGCGGTTACTGACCATTCATCTTTATGTTAACTCTGACAGATGAAGGATATGAGGAGAGGCTAACTCATTGGGCCAATCATATCCAAAATTATGACTTTTCTATTGTCTATCAAGCAGGAGCATTTCATCAAAATGTCATGGGCTATCCTATCTTCCAGTTCTACATATCTCTATTCCTGAGGAGGATCGGCTCAATGAACTTATTCAAAAACTTCATCTTTGGGTGCATGAACCACGTCACAATCAGAATTGACTCCAAAGAATGGTTAAAAATATCAAGTTTTTAAAATGAGATCTTTTCAAAAAATGTCAATATATATTTCCTTGTAATCCATATGCTTGCAAAAAAGTAATAATGGAGGCGCATCTCAACCTTGGCTATGGAGCTGTCAGTAAAACTATTGAGCTACTAAATATAAGAGATATTGGGAGAAATATGGCTGATATGGTGCATGATGTACTTGAAGTCTGTCTTTTTTGTCAAACTCAAAATTGATCTATTCCAAAATACCAATTTGAACCTACCCAGCCAGGATCAACTTTTGATACAGTTAGCATTGATATTGTTGGGCCATTGCAGCAGTTATGTATGGAAATAGATATGTTATTATGGTCATTGATCACTTACTAAGTGGTCTGATGATGCTCATATGCCCAAAGCTAGCGCAAAGGCTACTGCCTTATTTCTGTATCAACATATTCTTACCCAACATGGTTGCCCTTAGAGTTCTACTTTTTGATAATGAACTAACTTTATTTTTAAATGTTTCAATAATTAACTTCCTTATGAGATATTAGGTAACTTTTCACCACTCCTTACCTCCAAGCTACAAAAGGAACTGTAAAGAGAGGCAACGGAACTTTAATTTCTATTTTATGAAAATTAGCAGCGGCAGATTCCATCAGTAGAATGATCATCTCCCCCAGTGCCCTTCTTGCTTATTGTGTAGCTATCTTTGGACCATTCAAATATCTCCTACTATGGGCTTATATGTAGAGACCCTTTTCTGATTTCCAGACTCAAGCCCATACTTGAATAAGCCGCTCTTAATAATGTGGAGCCACATTGAGACGTTTAACTGATGAAGTCTTATTACTTTAAGTCAAGGCTTTTGAATCAATCCATTACACTATAATTATGTAGGGTAATCAGGCTAATGCCATACAAACTTTACTACCAGAATAATCCCTTGATTATAAGTTTTTTATTTTATCATCACTGTCCTAGGGCTGACATCACAAGTTGGCAACTAACTTTTCAGGACCCTATCAAATCAATCTATTGATGTGTATCAGAAGATTTCATCACGTCTACTTCAAATGGTACCATGGTAAATTAGGTACACAGCTGTTTTCTCAGGACTTAATGTTGAGAAATTGACATTGCTGGACAATAAGCTATACAATCTGGCGGATTTTAAATTGGAGTCAAGGAAAGCTTGAGATTGAGCGGAAAATATATTGATGTGAAGCGATTTGGTCATAGCCTCAATAGTTTGGCAAATTAAGGGATTCTGCCAAAACCTCAAGATAGACAAAGACTCCTGAAATGGAACAAATAGTAGGTTACTAAGCAGAAGGGTGGAATCAACCAATAATACTGAGATAAGAGTTGAACGGAAGAATGAGAGAGGGAAGTTTTGGAGTAGTCCACAGATAGGTTCTGCGTTTTAATATTATAATAAAAATGGCAATCAGAGTGATTGCTCCACATCTTATATAAATCAGTTTTATTAAGGATCGGCAATCTTCATATTGTCCATTCTGCCGCTAAGTGGTTAATACCCTGTGCAAACCAGCTTGGCGTATTTAACCTGTATTGCAAATAAGTTAACACTTATGTTCCTCTATGGCAAGATCTGAGGGGGCTGTTGTCAGAACTTGAGCCTTCAATCCATTTTATAAGCTAATTTGGATCCTCTAATTCCAATTTAACCCAAGATAAGGATTTGAAGGAAAATGTTTAATTTGTAAAGATCTTGCAAACCAGGATGCTAATATCTTGGCCAAATCCAATTATTATCCAAAAGGATATTAATACTATTGACTACTAAAAAATACCCTCTTCCTTTTATCCTCATAACACTGAATTTTTGATTTTTTATAACAATATATTTAATGCATTAAAGTGTCACTTTCCCTCATTGGATAATATAACCTATTGAATACCAATTACTAGCTATTAAGTATGATTAATTCTTACAATCATACTAAGGTATACTTTGGATAAGTATCTCCTAAAGTCCTAGTAAATCCAACGTAAGTCTAAGATGACTATGCAACATAATTTGACTATGTAACTTAACTTAAATTTATTCTTTACAGCTTAACATCTTATTTAGCCAGGTTCAGTATTATAACCTGTCTTATCCAGTGGTAGCAGGAAGCTTACTCACTAGGCTATCCATCCTAGAGACTTGTTAATATATATAATAGAAGCAAGTGATTACATGCATGTGTTCAATACCCAGACAGAACTATGGCATGCAGAGCTTAAAATTGAAATATAGGTGGATGTAAGAAGGTCTGTGTGTAATTTTAAGCTGTATTTTTATTTATATAAAAAAAGCGGTAAGGTTTTATATGTAAGAAGTAAAAACATATTTTTATTTAAATGGTAATTGGCATATTGTTATGGCTGAGAAGTTTAAAATTTGATTTATTGATAGTATCAAGGGTTTTATTCAAGTTGTTGGTGGACATTTGGTTAGTTATCAGCTTGATGATTTTAAATGCAATTAGTGATTGGTTGATATGATAGGTTAATTGGTTTTGGTAAGGGGTTGATGGTTTTTGGTTGATTCAATAGGTTCAGTTTGATTTTCAAGTGGTATTTATTTGTTAATTTTATTAGTAAAATGGTTTAATCTCAGTAGTTTGATGATTTATCTATAATATAAAATCTTAAATAAGCAATTTGAATCATCAGATAAATTATAAATCCAAGTAAAAGTGGGTAACACAGTTTGGAGGTTGAATTAATAAAAGCAGGTGAAGCCAAACTTCCTGATAGTATATTAAAACTATCCTTTACCCAAATCAGGTTTATAAATTACAAGCTGAAAACCTGTTCAAAACCAAGGTAGTAAGAATTTTTACTGTTAATGTTTTTGTTGGCAGTATAAAGCTCTTTGGCTTATTTGATTTATAGGTTTAATAGTTTACCAAGCAGTTTAGTGAATAATTAGTTGATTTTATAGGTTTAATAAGTTTGTCTAATTGGGTAGTATTATTTAGTTTATTTGTATAGTTTGAGTGATTTTAGCTAAGAAGTTGATTAAACCAATTACTAAAACATTACCTACCAATTTTTAACATATAAGTTAAGTTCAATGGTTGTGCTCAAGTGGTTGATAGTAATGCATTTGACAGGTTTAATGATTTTAGCTAGGCGGTTGGTGATAACAAATGAATTTTACAATCACATTACCTATCATATTTTTAAATACTTTTTGTTAAAAACGTATGAAGGTTTATAATAAAATATTATATATACTTGTCAGATTCTGATGGGTGATTAGAAAATAAACCTTTTGACAACCAACAATTCAAGCTAATTATCCTTTCAAAACTTGGGCTAAATACTCTAATTCTCAACTTAAGCCAATTAAATTTATATGGTTTGGGCTGTATATCTCAATGGCAACTATATTCAATTATCCACTTTCAAGTTTGGGCCAAATATCTCAATGCCAGCCTAATCATGTATCCATTTTACAGTTTGGGCTGAATATCTCAAAGCCAACTTAATTTCAATTATCCACTTTACAGTTTGGACCAAATATCTCAATGCCAACCTAATCAAGTATCCATTTTACAGTTTGGGCAGAATATCTCAACGCCAACTTAATTTTAATTATCCACTTTACAGTTTGGGCCAAATATCTCAATGCTACTTAATTAATTATCTATTTAAAGTTTGGGCTGAATGTATCAATGTCACTTAATCACTTATTTATTTACAGTTCAGGCTGAATATTTCAATGTCACTTAATTCAACTATCCACTTTTCAATTTGGGCCAAATATCTCACATAATTTAGGATAATTATACATTTAAAAACCTCAGCATTTGGTCCTAACTAATCAGTATCAAATCAACCATTCATCTTAAGAAATCATCCAGGAATTGGTACTTAAAATAACCAATTTCCCACCCTATGGCAAATTTTGTATGTCAATCCTCATAATCATCATGATAGCACTTGTATATGGACCAACCCAAATAGGAATACCTATTGCTATCAAGAGAGGCCTGCCGCATCCTGATTATAGGTGCATCATTTACTTCAATTGATGTAAAAATTTCACAGAAGATGTATTTCATTAGTAGTATGATAAGCCTTAAATTGAGAGGATACTAGAACAATATTGCACGTTCTTATTGTGATTTTTGTCCCTGAAATCTCCCAAAAATGAGAGTTTTTTGCCACCAATAACCTAGCAATGGGTCATAGTTGTATCATTTCAAGGGCCAAACTGAGGAGTAAAATAATTTGTTAAATTACGTGCTCAAAATGTGGCCAGGAGATGCCCTAGAGGTATAAATACCAGCGTTTGGCCTAATGAATAATCATTTAATAATTTAGTCTTAATAAAAATTGTCTTTTGCTTGATCTTCTTACTGGTTTTTATCTGAAGTTATTTTTAAAGTGTCAACAAGCTGGAAACTCAGAATCCAAAGCTTGGAACTTTACCTACCACAGTTGAAGTTCCTGAATACAAGGGGAAATTGACCCAGGATTGAACAGAAGAGTCAAAATTTAAATAAGCCTAGTGAGCTTCTGAATTTTGAAGTAACATAAGACACTTGCTAAAACAAGGGTTCTTCAACCAAACTTCAACCCAATTAAGTGTGCAGGATCAAATTAATCAAGTGGGCAATACTTGGATTTTAACAACTGGTGCTCACTCAAAATTAGTGACACTCTCTGAAATAGACCCACTCAACAAGTTCCTGGCAGATACAGTCAGATGAGAAAGTGATATGATATGGAAACTAGTGACAAGGAATCTCTGATTATTTTAACACAAGCCACCAGTGCTCTGGTGTAGGTACCTCCTACTTCCTGGATCTTATCACAGTAGGGGGAGCTCATGTAGATACAACAAGCCCAATTGACCTTATATCTGAAAGCATAAAAGATATACTAGAAACACATTCTGATTTCCTATTATATTATACAGAATGACTCACCATACATGCCACATTGGGTTGAAGAAATCACCTGGACTTAAATTCAAAACATGATGACAATGAAAATTATGTTCAGACTGAGCTGAATACTGTGAACAAAAACATTGAAGACCTAATCAGCCTTAACAATGTTGTTAGTAGCCAATTTGCATAACTTGACCAACATGGAGAAGACATCACATGTTAACTATACAAATAGAAATGTTAGGACAGATTGTATATACAATTATGTCTACTTAAAGTTTAAAAAAAAGGTTCAAGAGCTTGACCAATTAAAAAACATATAAAATATTAGCATTGCAGTATAAAATAAAATATAGCAAAATAAAATAAGAAAAAAATAAAATAATAATAATTTTATTTAACTGAGGTAAGCTGACCAGGGGATGGACAATACCAAACTAAAACTAAAATCATATTAAAAATTAATGATTCCAACAAAATGCCAAAAATGGATGGATCAATTAAATCATACCTAACAAATATCCAACCAGGTGGGTAGCGAATACTGCTATCCCTCCATGGTGGATGGGGAGGGGGGATCAGGGGGCTTATCTTCAGCCGCATCCATCTCATTCCAGAGTAGGGTGCATGTTAAGGCAGATAGTAGGGGTGTGGGGGCATTGGCGGTATGGGGTTTGATATCTCTGATGACTGGAACTTCTGAATAGTTGTTAGCCATCATAATGCCAACGATGTATCTGGCCAAAGCGTCTTTAGCTTTGAGGCGGGCGTCTGGGTATTTAACAAACATGGCAATGTTGGTTCAGGTTATTTTTGCTTTCAGATTATGTGCTACTGTTACCACGTTCTAGATGGCTTCAGTGACATTTTTGTGTAAAATTTTCATGTTGATCTTACTTTGTGCAGTAAGATCTATGGGGATAATGGGAGGTGGAATTCCTCCTGCAAGCGCAGCCACAAATTTGTCAGCAGCTTTGCAGAGCAGATGGCAATCTGGTATGACAGCTGCTTCTACTGCAAGCTGGTGGTCGCTGTAGAACAGTTTGGCGTTGGGTTGTGGGACATATTTATGAGGTTGGAATTTTGCATCACATTCTGCATTACAGAGCCGCTTGACTTGCAGTGATGGTTCTTCAATGATGTTACCTGATTCGTCAATTTCATCCAATAATTATTATGGGTTTTAGTTGAATTGGATTGGGGAATCAGCGTATGGTTGAGGTTTGTTCAATTTGTTTGCAGATGCATGGGATCAAACTGGGATCCAATCTGATGTTTGATTGGAGGGATTATTTATGGCATTGGGGTGGGGAGGAGGCTGATTGGTGGCTGCAGGTGCAGTTGCAGCAACAGTCTTTGGGGGTGGAGGAGGTAGGATTGTGCCTCATACCTGAAATTGTACAGGGTGGGCATCTTGTTGGAGGTCAGTGGATGAATCATCCAATCCATCTGATGTAGTTGAGTAGGGGCATTTGCATTTCAAGTGGTCTAACTCAAGACATGATGGACAGATCGTCCAACTGCCCTCGATGTGGGCCCAAAATGGATGGTCAGGCGCTGAGGGAATAATGGTGCACAGCGGAATTGCCACTGCAATTTTACTAAATTCAGGGCTTATCGTGGCATATGCCCAAGGCCCAGAAAGTCGTGTGGCCCCATTTGGGATCACAAATTGTAGGATGGGAGTTGGAGCCATAGGCTGCCAAACTGGCCATCAGCTCCTGGTGGAGCACTTCAGGGGGGAGTGGTGGGCAGGCCAGCAGACTGACCACCAAAGTGGTGTCCGCTGGGAGCTGTGTCTGAGTTGTGGGGAGAGGGGTGCCCTGGAATACCAGGGGCACAGTTGCTGCAGTGGCAGCATCAGCTTCGCAGGTGAAGCTGAGGTCAAAATACCCCTTGTAGGGGCTGAAATCAATAAATCTGGCGGACATCATCACCACCTGTGTCATTTCAATAATGGCTTGGTCATGGTATGGAAATAGTTTCCCATATTTGACCCTTAGGCCATATCACATGTTGCTCCGGGAGCACTAGGGGGCAGCGTGGTACCACTTGGGTACAAGCAAGGTGGGCGTCCAGGTCCTTGGGTGGAACAAATTGGCCCATGGGTTTGGAAATGACTGGGTGAACCAGTCCTAGCGCGTTTTCCTGTCGGACAGAAAATGGTGGGGGAGTTTCTCCACTGCCCCATGCTGGAGCAGCTGGCGGATAATCCAATGACATTAGTGAAACTACTATGGGCAAATACAATTTGTTTTTTAAATTTGTGTAATTTGGCTTGGAAAGTTACACCAAGTGGAAAAAAACTTTTGGTTTTTTTTAAAAATAATAATAATAAAAAAAGAAAAAAGTATATAAACTAAAATAAAATATATATATATCACACCTAATTAATACTATAGTTTGCACTTGAGGAGGGGAAAGGGATCTGACTCCAAATCTATTGGCAATTGGGGCTGAAGTTAAGGCTATGCACTTGGCTTACTTCTATCAGCAATTCAGGCTGAAATCAAAGAATGACAAAGATCAATGAAGGCTAATTGGGAATCTTAGGGCTTATGTTTTAGTCAAGTGGGGAAATCTCAGATTCTGGTGGTTGACTAAAAATAAACCCTTTGACAACCAACAAATCAGGCCAATTTTCCTTCTAAAACTTGGGCTAATTACTCTAATTCTCAACTAAAGCCAATTACATTTATATAGCTTGGGCCAAATATCTCAACGCCAACTTTATATAATTACTTTACAGTTTGGCCCATATATCTCAATGCAAACCTAATTAAGTATCCATTTTACAGTTTGGGCTGAATATCTCAACGCCAACTTAATTTCACTTATCCACTTTACAGTTTGGGCCAAATATCTCAATGCACTTAATTAATTATCTATTTAAAGTTTGGGCTGAATGTATCAATGTCACTTAATCACTTATTTATTTACAGTTCAGGCTAAATATTTCAATGTCACTTAATTCAACTATCCACTTTTCAATTTGGGCCAAATATCTCACATAATTTAGGATGATTATACATGTAAAACCTCAGCATTTGGTCCCAACTAATCAGGATTAGATCAACCATTCATTTTTAGAAATCATCCAGGAATTGGTACTTAAAATAACCAATTTCCCACCCTATGGCAAATTTTGTATGTCAATCCTCATAATCATCATGATAGCACTTGTATATGGACCAAACTGAATGGGAATACCTAGTGCTATTGAGAGAGGCCTGCCGACGTCCTGATTATAGGTGCATCATTTACTTCAATTGATGTAAAAATTTCACAGAAGATGTATTTCATTAGTAGTATGATAAGCCTTAAATTGAGAGGATACTAGAACAATATTGCACGTTCTTATTGTGATTTTTTTCCCTGAAATCCTCCCAAATATGAGAGTATTATGCCGCCAATAAACCTAGCAATAGGTTATAATTGTATCAGTTAAGGGCCAAACTGAGGTGGAAAATAATTTGTTGAAATTTCATGCTCAAAATGTAGCCAGAAGATTCCCTAGAGGTATAAATACCAGCACCTGGACTAATGAATAATCATAGAATAATATAGTTTTGGTAAAGATATATTTTATTTATGTCAAGAGAGTGTCTGTAACTCTCTCTTTACCAGCGAGGTGGTGTGGGATGCAAACCCACACTGCTAGGGAACTAGCCATTAGGAGAATGGGAAACAAGGCACCTTGAACAGTGCCTGTACAAAAGGGACCCAAGGCAAGGGTGTAGAGCGCAATATGCAGTACCAGGTAAGCTAGAAACAACACAGCTTGAGTGGACCCCAGAGGGGAGTCCATAATCAAGTGTAAATCGGTGCCAGGAGGTTTAGGCGCCTCTTTATGGAGGGTATCAGAGCAGCCCAAGGAGCACCCAAAACTTTTGTAAATTGGGAAAGTATGTAGTGGCAACATAGTTGGAGACCTCCTCGAAGAGGTCTGCACCCAAGTTCGCCCAAGGAACCATAAGAAAACTTAAAAAATGGGTAAATTTATTTGTGAAAAGTTGACCAACAAGGAATGTTGGTCACAAAAACATAATTAAACTGAGTCAGGGTAACTATGGGTCTGCAGAAGTGTGCCCAAGCCTTGAAGCTCCAATAGACAAACGCTCCCATCTGATCTTTGTAAAATACACCAAAAGTGCCTTCACTCAAGTGATTGATTGAAGCTGTATTCTACCCAAGCGCATGATTTCATAACTCAAATGGGATTTGAACCCTCGTTCTCCAATTAACCAAATTGAACCATGTTCATTTGTTACGTAGATCATTTGTTTCAATGCCTGGGCTGACACAAGGGGCTGGGCGTTTTGCACCCCATTAGTACCAACCTGGGCATATTTTGCTTGTACCCAGCGTTGGTCTAATGTGTGTTTAAGGTCAGGAAGATCCTGAAGTTTCACCTTCTGGGCCTCCTGTCGCCCAGCCTTATCCTTGGCGTTGGTTCCCACTATTAAGTCATCCAACCATGACAATTTAATCTTCTTGCTGGTTTTTATCTGAAGTCATTTTTGAAGAGTGTCAACAAACTGAAATCTCAGAATCCAAATCTTATAACTCTACCTGCTTAGGTTGAAGTTCCTGAATACAGAGGGTTATTGAACCCAAGATTGACCAGAAGAGTCAGAATAATTTAAATAAGCCTAGTGAGCTTCTTAAAGGTCGAAGTACCTTAAGACACTGGCTAAAACAAGGATTTTTCAACCGAACTACAACCCAATTAAGTGTGCAGGATCAAATTAATCAAGCGAGTGATTCTTGAATTTTAACAATACTCATAAAAATATGACTTTATTTCCTGCAAGAATCATTTAATTTTTGCTTTATTAGTCAAATCAATTGAAAAAAGAGTAAAAGTGCTTAAAAATCCACTAAATTTTATTATATATTTAGACATGTTACCCAGCGTTGTTGGGGTTTTTTAATACCAGATTAATTTGAACCATTTATTATAAAATTTATATTATAGAATTAAATCCAGATACCCATGCTTTGCTATGGTATTAAGGTTTATCAGATAATACTTATTGTTTAGTTTAGTTTTATGTTATAGATAACCACTGTCAAGAGATTGTCTGTAACTCTCTCACTTCTAGAAAGGTAGTGTGGAATGCATAACCACACAACCAGGAAACATACTACTAACATCAGAGGGGAAAGGCACCACAAATGGGTGCAGTACCAAGTTACCCAAGGAGAGAGTATATAAAATTATATATAAAGCCAGATATTAAAAAGAATTGACTCAGTAGAAGCAAGGAGGAGATTATCACCAATTGCAGCTCAGAGTCTAGACTCTTTGGAGCCAATTAGAGGAGATTTAGATTCCACCAGCGGTGACATAGGATCTGTAGCTAATTTAGAGAATATAAAGTGACATATTGTTAAAGAACTCCTCAAGGAGGTTGATGATGATGTCAAAGCAAGGATTTATTTGATAAGAATAAAATAAGGTTTTATTAAAAAAGTTGACTAATGAAGAGGTTAATCTCAGAAAAAAGACTATAAAGAAACTTGGGAAGGGGGACCATGGTCAACTTTTGCTTTACTGGACCAAATCTAGACAATAATATCAACTTTCCATTTGCAGTAGTGCTGTAACCCAAGTAGGCTCAAACTTGAGTATTTATTTGAAGTTGTGCTTTGCCCAGTTGGTAATATGATTATTTTATGGTACTCAAATCCTCATCTTTCTGTTAAACTGAAATGATCATTCTTGTCAATTAACTAACTCAAAAAACTCAAGGCTGTTGATAAAATGCCAGCCACTACATCACACATAGACTTATAACCAACCTGAGCATACTTAGCTCTCACCCAATGTTGGTCTAGGTGTACTTAATTCATTAAGGGCTGCCAACTTAACCCATTTGCTTTGTTGAGCTCCTCCTTGTCCTTGTAATAAGACCTGCAATCATGTCATGGGACATAACAACCACCAACCACTCAGTCAAAAACCATTGAACCTCAAAAATCAACCAAATAACAATAAATCACTTAATAACCTTTTTTGAATAAAGTTTAATGTTAGCAGGAACTACCCTGCTAGAAAATCACACTATTTTTATTCCGTATTCTTTAAAATAAAATATTATAATGAGGTATGAAATGAAAAATATTTTATCTTAGCCAATATAGGGTACAACCTGTAACAAATTTAGCCTGCACCAGACTATTAACTGGTTTCACCCTGCTAAACAACCACCTTATCTTCCTCTTTACTTCTATCTCCATATTTTATTTTTTAATATAAGATAATAACAATAGGGAAGTGGAGAAAATAATATCTTGTCCTGGCTATTATAGGTTAAAAAGCTGTTATAAACCAAACCTGCACCAGAGTAGGAGTAGGTTTTACCATGTAAAGCAACCACTATATATTTCTTTTTCTTTTTCTTTCTGTCTTAATATCTTCATTTGATCTTTTAAATATAAAATGTTAGTAAGAGGGAATGATAAGAACTGTTGTTTTATTCCATTAAGTATAGGATTGATCCTGTTTGGAACTAACTACAGTAAAGTGGTAACAAGATTTACCCTGCTATTTTAACCATCATTGCTTATCAAACCTATTAAACCCATTGTGTCAATTAATAACACTAAACTGATAGATGAAACATTATTAATAAGAAATCTCACCACTAGGACATAGAATAGGTACTTCAGCTAATTTATAATCTAGCTTCTTAGTAGGTGCCTATAAACAAATAACTGTTATATTAAGCTATAAATTCTAGCTTATGTGGTTTAGGAGATATGATAAGATTAACTTTTATATGGATTCACAATTTTTCTTGTATACTTTTAGTTAGAAATTGAAAATTTTAAAAGCCCTTTTTACTTAAGAATCAACACTCAAGAGGCATATACATACCAAAAACATATATGTAATTATCAATTTTTGTATAAATAGTATTTTGAGTATATAGTTTCAAAATTTTTATAGCTTTGATAATAGACATTTGTTACCTAATAAAACCTGATATTCTTTACTACCAGGTAGCATAGCTTCACCCATGTTTATTAATTCAACCGCTATAAAAGATTAAAATATAAACTTTTCTTTCTCGTTGCAATCACTTTTGCAACCTAAACAATTCAAGACTAAATATAGAATTGATAATCTCACAGAGGAGATTAGTCTGCGCCCATGTCAGGGAGCAGTTGGGCAAGTAAGGTAAGAGGAGCAGGTGGAAGGCCTGCAGCCTCCAACGTTCGAAAATGCCCCAAAGAAACTGGCAGAATAGACAAAAATTTTAAAAAACTGGCGGTCACTATTTCCCTGGAGATACTTGCATAGCAAGCATGATGCAACCAGTACATCAACACGCCACACTCCCAGCCACTTTTGTCGGTGGAATTCAGTGTCCGCGTGTTTCTGGACATCCAACAAATGGCCTTATGGGAAAAATTTTGTGAAGATGTGCACACAATTTTCCTGACTGCAGTGTACGTCGCACCTCACTCCATGTCACATGGTTGGCTGGACCTAGATTTTGAAAGCAAAGAGGCAGCAGATGAGGCTGCGGTGGTGTGCATAGTGGTCAACCTCCCTGAAGGGCAATGGGTCATTGAAACCAAATGCACCAGATGGACAAAATTAAACCAAATTTTCCTCACATTTGACTTTTTGCCTACTATGGTAAAATGTGACATTTTGGAACAACACCTGAAAGATGGTCTCGCCGTATATGGCAAAATACAATCTTTCAAAATGCAATGCTTCATGCTGATGCCACACCTTTGCACTGGTAAAGCCATCGCAGTCCTGACCCCAACTGAGGAGATTGCAAAGGACCTAACCCAGATCCTGCACTCCACTTTTATTGATATCACAGGGCATACCACCCACCCATTCCAGGTGACCGTGGACAGCGCGCCCCCCATTTGCACCCACTGTGATGCATTCAGCCATAAGGTGCATGCATGCCCCACCAAGGAGGGTGTCACATTCCAAGAGCACCCCTCGGCGGCCATGGCCAGCGGAGAGGCGCACTATGAACCAACTGCAAGCGCCAAAGAGGCTTTCCCATGGGGAGCACAAGGCTGCTACCTACTGGTGAAGCCTATCTCCCCATAAGAGCAGAAGAAGGCCAAGCAGGCCCGCAGGGCCATGGCCAAGGAAGCGGCCAAAGCCACCACCACTATCCCACACTCACAATGCCAGGAGGACATGGAAACCTTCGTGGTGGAAGCAACTCAGGAATCCATCAACCAATCAGATTGGGAAGCCCATGCCAAGTGGGCCACTCAATCTGAGGATCCGATGGGGGATTCGATCTCACCCAATTGTTGCACCCAAGCTCTGGTCAAAACTGACTTGGGACCCATCCCAACTGAAAAAAATTTTTTTGACCCACTCAACGGTGCACCAAACTCATCCGCACCGCAAAAAATTCGTCTGACATCAGGAAAACAAAAAGTGAAGGCTAAAGCCAACACAACTCTTTCCGCAAAAATTAACAAAAACCCTGATAGCATTGCTGCTAACACCCATGCTGCTGTGAAGGCCCATGGGGATCTAGAGGAGGCTGGTGGGCCTGGGTGCCCACCCCCTCGCACCTAAGGTGCGATGGGGGAAACCTTCACTTTAGGGACATTGAATATCGCCGGACTCAAGGCCTCCCCATCCCAGGCTAGGAAACTGAGTTTTTTACAACACAATTTACCTGTGGATATCCTGGCCATCCAGGAGTCCCACTGTCCATGAGGTTCTGAGGAAGCTTGGAAAACAATGCTCCTCCCATCCCTATCCTTTTGGTCAAAGCACTGTGGGGTGCTAATTCAGAAAAATAATTTTTTCAAATTTTTATCCTCAGAAACATTTCTAAATGGCTGAGTGCTTGTTGTCACTTTCTTGTGGGCTGATGTAGCGCACGCAATCATCAACATCTATGCCCGAACAGTGCACGCAAGCATCAGGAATTTTTCTCATCAGTCAAATCCCTCCCATTACCCCCAGACTCTTTCCTAGTTGGCGACATGAACTGTTGGCTAAACATACCAACGGACCGGTGGCCTTCCTCACCCCACGCCCCCCAGGGTCATGTAGAACTGCGCATTCTAAAGGCCACCCTCAGGTTAATGGATGCACTGCCAAGACATGCCCCGCTGCTCAAAAACATGATGCGCCCCCACGTCCACAATGGCCAATTAAGGTCCATGACCCGCATTGACCTTATCCTAATGCCGGCGAAATTCCAACCCCACATCTCCCACTTCAAAACAACAAAAATGGAATTCTCTGACCATCGACTGGTCTCGCTAACCTACCACCTACCTGTCACAGCTGCTAAGGCCCCACATTGGTGCAAAATCTGCCCCTCCGAGCTCACGTCACCAGGATTTTCCATGTGGGTGGAAGTGGCAACTTTGGCAAAAAAGTTTGTTGCACCATTTTGCACGGACCCCATTTCCACATGGGCAACTTTCAAAGATGACACCATCCGCCACTCTCGCCATCTCTCCTCCAGATGCTCACAAGCCACATCGGCGGTCATTTTGCACGCTCTGGCAGAGTTGGCACGCCTGGAGTCCAACATCCCAGCTACAGGATACAGCTCTGCATGGGGCCAGAAGTGGGTGGAGGCAGCCGCCCACCTCAACGCACTCAAAAGGCAACACAAACATCGGGTTTGTGTTCAGTACAGGGCCACACGCATCACAAAAGGTGACAAGTGCACCACACATTTCTTTAAGAAAAATTTTGCACCATGCCAGAGCGTGGCCTGCACACAGGTGCGAAGATTGGATGATTCCATTGCGGATACGCCAGCCAAAGTGGCAATCGAAACACAAAAGTATTACTCTGAGTTGTACCAATCTGATCCAATTCAGCCAGCCAAAGTGGCAGAATTTCTTGACCGAGCCCACATCTGCACCATTTTCTGATACCCAGAAATAATGAATTTGATTACTCCGACCAAATTATGGACAGCCATTCGCGGTGCGCCAAACTGAAAATGCCCAGGCCCAGATGGCATTCCATATGAGTTCTACAAAAAGTATTTCAAATATATATCCCCATTGCTGCTCGCCTCACTTAACCAAAGCCTGTTGGAAACGCGCCTCCTACCAGGGGGACATGAGGCCTTTACTGTCACACTCTTCAAGAAAGGGGATAAGCTAGACTTAGCCAACTGGCACCCCATTTCTCTAACAAACACAGACACTAAAATTTTAACAAAAATCATGGCTAACCGTTTAGGGACTGTAGCATCTGCCACCATCTCCCCAGAACAATTTGGTTTCATACCCAGAAGGTCAATTTGGGATAACGTGCACTCTGTGGCTAATGTATGTCAATCCACAGCCTCTGGGGCACTTGTATTCTTGGACCAACAAAAGGCCTATGATAGATTATACTGGGAATACCTCAGGGCCTGCCTCCATCAATTCTGACTACCCCCTCGCTTCATCAACTGGGTGATGCTGCTCACAGAATCTGCAACAATGGCAGTACATGGCCCTGGCTTCCTAACGGAAGTAGTCCGCCCCCAAAGGGGCTTGCGACAAGGGGACCCCCTCAGCTCACTCATATACAACTTCAGCCTTGACCCACTACTGCGAAATGTGAATGCCCAACTCACTGGGGTTCATGTGCCAGGCCAAGCCCCAGTCAAGATAATGGCGTTTGCAGATGACTGTGTGGTTGGGGTGTCTAATAATCAAGATGCACGCGCGCTTGAAGCTCTCATCTAAGAGTATTCCCAGGTAAGCAACGCGGCACTGAACGCTTCCAAAACTGAAATCATCCTCCTTGGTCAGTTTCAGAACTGCTGGACCCCAGCAATTAGTTCCCAACCCGGCCCATCTGCTCGCCCACATCCTCGCCCTACTAACCCAACACACACCGCCCCACTGGTGCTCCCCTTTGTGTCACGTCCTACCATAGGACCGATACGCCATCTGGGCGTGTGGATGGAGGCATGCGGATATGCGTCAGCAGTAATGGAGTGCCATATTCTGTACAACGTGATGAAGTGAATCGCCTCTCTCAGAGCCCACCCTACTTCCCTTACTGGCAGGGTTGTTTTAGCCAACTCTATGCTCCTCTCCAAAGTCTGGTTCAGAGCCCACGCCATCCCCTTCTCCCCAAGTTTCTTCAAATCCTTGTATTCCTTGCTGCAAGGATGGCTTTGGTAAGGCCACCCTCCACCAGTACGGCTAGAGGTCATGTTTGGCCCTCACCATCATGGTGGCATGGGCCTGCTTGACTTCAAAGCCCATGCTGCCAAGATCCTGGGCACCTGGATTGTGGCCGTCACCACCCCTACACTCCCCTCCCAACACTGGTCCTGCGCAGCCCGCTCCAACTTCTCCTGCGCCTTGGGCCTCAACAATCCATCAAAACCCCACTCCCTGATGAAATACCTCGCATTACACACATCGGCCACAGGTCCTCATGGGACTAAAACCCACTACAAACGAATCCTACTCTCCATGCGGAGTGCTGAGTGGAGAATTCGTATTAGTGGACATACAACCAAAAGAGGCCGCCCCTCTCCTCAGTTCACACAAGAGGTACAGGGGCTACCCATCCATGATGGCGAGATCCCCATTCAGTCCCATGTCCTATCCAGGGTGGACTACCTGGACATGATGGACATCCCTTACTCCATTGAGACCCAAAAAACTATCTGGAAATACGTACACCATCCTCTGTTGCAGCCTCAAGTCCACTCCCATGTGTGGCGCTGCCTGAGGCAGGTGTATCGTACAGCTGAGCGCTCTAACACTTTACACTCATCCTGTGTCATGTGTGGCCAGTATGGAACGCTGTTCCACCGCCTGGAGAAGTGCCCTACCTCTAAAGTGATATGGCGCGAAGTTCAACGTCTGCTGGGCCAGGATCAAACGCATCCCTTCAGTCTGTCAAGAGATATGTTTGCTCTATCAATGGCCTCCTCTCTTCCACCCTCCCTCCATGCTTTGGTGATTGCAATTGCCATGTGGACCATCCACACGATTGTCTTAGATGCCATCGCAGGCTCCACCCCACCCTCCCAGAAGCTGTCCACAGATTCCGGTCTCATTTGGTGGACCACTTTCAAGCGTGGATGTTTGGATACCTCCCACCACATCACCGACAGCTGGTCTCCTCCTGGTTCCCAGTCTGGTTCATCAACTCAGACCCCTTCCTCCACAAGTGTTCAGTTGTGGCTACGGCCCCTCCACACGTTCCCTCCCCCTCCCCATAAGTGGCGTTCCCGCTGGCAACAAGAGATAGCATCACTTCTCTGGGGTGCCTTCCCTGGTACTAAGTTTTGTCTCTTCTGAGTCATATTCAGAAGTGTCCATCCCATGGTCAGCCTTCCCCACAATAAATTTAAAATTTAAAAGATTAAAATATAGATAGAAGTCAGTTATTCTACTTGGCATCAATTGGGTTCATGATTTATTAAATTCATTACCTTCACTGCTAAAGCTTGAAGCTCAGAGGTCAAATTTAGTTATGCTAGTTGAAAACTAAAATGATTTTTATTAATTTTTTTAGCCTTATAATTGTCAATAGGCTATTAAACCAGCTTTGCTTATGGGTTTAAAATTAACCAGATAATACTAATCAATTATATTGGTTTTGATTGTTAGATGGCCATTGATAAGTTTAGGAATTAGTTAAACCAGTAGAATCAGTCAAAACTACTTTTATCTCAGCCAAAACTGATTGAACTTATTGAATCAACCAAACTTAACAACTGCTTGGCAAAATCATTAAAAATATTTAATAAACTGAATATTAAACCGCTCAGTTGTAACTATATACCAATTTTCATTATAATCATATATAATTTTTACGTAATTGCATTTAGAACTTTTCTACAATAAAAATTATAAATCTGGCTTCAACGTGCATGTACCTCCTCCTATCCACCTATGTTCAAAAAATCAAAACTTTTCATGCTGTATTTTGGCTGGATATTGAGCACGTACGCAAACACTTGCTTTTTAACTGGCTTTGAAAAATTCAAGGTTCTCAATTTGACATGTATATATATACATATTCTATGTTTGTTCATACATAGCTCTGAAACTACTACACCAATTTGTGTGATCTTTTTTTAAAAAAAGAGGATGCTCCAGCTTAGGTACCATTTTACTTTTGTAAGATTTTTTAGAAACCCCATACTTTATTTAGAAAAAAAAAAAGAAGGTAAGAGGGAAGGGCGGAATACATGAGATTCATCAAAGATTAAAAAGGACTGGGAAGAGGGGCTGCTAGCTGAATAAGATCTCTGACCATTTTTAGTCATCAATCACCATTGCTAGCCATGGTTCTAGTACTGATGGGCTTACAGGCCATCTGGACTCTTAATTAATTTGTTGCTTCATCGTGTATGATGAGCAATCCGGTGAAGAAAGCCAGGCATGAAGTTCTATAACACTTGGGTATAAGATGCAAAAATTTGATGATCTGTTGAAGCTGATCAGATAGGATCCAAATTGTCTTCAACACTAAACTATTGTAATGGGGCGCTTATTGCCAAATCTTTTGGCAACAAGGTCTAAGTGTGCTATCCATATACAATAATGGTAGAGGAAGATACGCAGCTGGATTGGGGATGTTTGCAAGGTCAATGAAAAAACAGGTCTTGTGCCAGGTACAGCTCCTCTGATGATTCAACTCCTGAAAGGAGGTACCTCATTTTAGACCAGTACTTGTGGAAAATGGGGCACTTGTAATAGTGGTGGCCAATATCTGCTTCTGGCAAGCGCATATGGGGCAGTCCTTATGTGGATAGTCCAGCCTGCTATGTTTACATATTTAAATGCTTGGTGCAGGATCCACCAGGTGACTAACCTTTGCTTAGATGTGATCAAATGGGAATTAATGCCCAAAGTTAACTCCTTCAGGGGGTAGTTTGTATCTTGGCCTTTGGCCGCCCAGTTGTTGAGGATTTAGGGTTGAGTATTTTGATTGCACCCAATTTTTGGGAGCAGTTCCCCATATTCAACCGGGGTAGACTTGAAAAGAATTTTGATGGCTTACTTGTGAATTCATGGCCAATTCAAATAGGTTCCTCCCAGCTAGTTGCAGAATTTATGGCAGAATTATTAGATTTGACATCCCTTTGAATATAGTCAAAAAATGCGCCAAAGCTTCAAACGACCAAATTTCTTAGCTTCACAACCAATTGCACAACCACCAATAGTAGGAGCAGGATTTACAGTTGGGCAGTCTTGGGTGGTTTGTCATCCACTCATGCAAGGAGCTTGAGGAGACTGACTCCTGGAGGTTCAGGTTCTTGCTCAGTTAACATTTCAAACTTGGGTCATGCAGCACATGTGCATCTTCACCATTTGGAGGAAAGCCTTGCCTATATCCTCCAGGCTTAGGACTCTAAATCAAGCAGACACATTCCCCCTTTGTGCTTTGTTTTTATATAGGGTATCAAGAGTAATTTGAGCTGCTTTTACTGTGAACAGGAGGAAGTGTTTCATTTTAGGCCTACTTCAATTGGGCTGGTTCTTCTTCAGAAATAATTTGAAGTTTTGAGCATCTATTGTATGGAGACAATAGACCAGATGGTGGCAATACTCAAGATATTATCTCCTTGGAAATGATACTTCAAAGCTGTATTCTTATGTTGTTTACTTGGACAATGGCTCTCTTCCCTGATCCTTCTGATCCTAAGTAATTTATCAACTTAATACAATGGAAAAGTATTAAATACAAAAAAGCTTGTATAGTAATCCATTAACTTGCATTGATAAATGATTGTATTTTATTAGTATCAACTTGGAGATAATTTATAGGGTTTGATGTTAACCACATCTTACCCATGACACCTCATTTTCAATGGCACTTAGCCAGAGAAAAATGTAATAAGTTTGTCTGAGGGTCTACAATCCTTACGACTTGGGGGCATCTCACATGGCCTCAGGGTTAGTGTCAAACTCATAATATCTCAAGACAGCATTTCTGACGTGTCTGCAAATAGCTGAACAGATGCTCCTCTCAAGCAATTGGCAGCACAAACCAAGGTGATTCATACTACTAATTAGTAATTAATTTGATTGAAAACTCAATTGACATTAAAAGCTAATTTTGACATAGACCAACAAAGCCCATGAGCCCAGGTCATTAAGTTGATTATTATTATTAAGTCCAACTTAATCAACAAAGCTCCCAGGCCCATGCCATCATAGTCAAATATTATTAAGTGGAATTGCTAGGCCACAAAACCCAAGTTCAGATATACTTAGGATATTTTTGGTCCATAATCACTGATAATTTTGATATGAATATAATAATTAGCATCAGCTATTATTATTTTCCTCTATCAAATTACTTGACAATTTAGGTCTAGTCAACCATTTAACACTTCCCCCTCCTTGACTGGATAAAAGCGGAGGGTATTTTTTTTCCTTGGTCACAACATCCAATTTTCCTCAACCTTCAGAACAAGATGCTACGTTAATAGCATTTTGGCCCTGGATAAACTTTTTTTCTGAAAATCCATACTTCCATGCTGCATGCTACAGTTAGCTCAGGTGTTTTGCTTTTGTTTCTTAGGCTAGTTCAACCAGCTATGCTTTGATATTTTCCAAAAGGTTAACTTTACGCCTGCTGCAACTCCAGCAATCCTTAGAAAACCCAAACCAGCCCCTTTGGCTTTGCTCTCACTCTCCTCCCCCTCCCAAAGAAGGGTCATTTAGCTCCAGTGGCGATGAGTCTTTAGAATTCATGAATTAAATAAATTTTTCTTAATTGTTATTGTTTTTTTCATTTTTATAAGTTTTATTATTGTTGTTTTTTATTTTTTTGGTTTTTATTTTTTATTTTCTCTTTTTCTCTTTTTATTTTTTTAACATGAATCAATAGAGCTTTTTAGTGGATATGGGAAGTATCCAAAGAGCTAAGAGTATGCTTCAGGGTATTTCCAATGCTAGGACATTCATTGATGAATGTGTCAATTGGCATAGCTATATTCACCCCCTTCAAGCTTGGCGTATCTGCTGCATTGCTCAGCCCCTCAGCTGGAATATTCTTAAGTATTTTTTGCACATATGGTTTAGCAACTACTTTAGAGGCTTCAGGTATGACAACCTTACTCTGAGAGCGAGTTACCACATGTATGTTCATAAATTCTTCATTTGGTTCTAAAATAGAATTCATTTTGCTGGTAATTGAGGCCCCGTGGCCAGCGTTTTCTTGTCAGTAAGGTGGAACTGGTGTTTTTGGCACAAAATAGTATCCCACATCAATTGTTCTTGTTCTTTTCCCTCCACTTGCGCGTTAACTGGAAGGGCTACATTAACACTACAATGATGGCATCAGGAAGCAAAGTGTCCTTTACAAATTGAAGTTCTAGCAATTATTCTCATTTAATGGGCATGAAGCCCTTGTAATTGAGGTTTGCTCAGTTTTCACAGGTGGATCACTGTCAGTATTATTATTGCTATTTTAGGGGTTTCCAGCAGAGGCAGCAGGTCCTGATCTGTATCCAGTATTGTGAGGGCCATAATTTTGTGAGCATCTGTGCAGATAAACCAATATAAACGTTGCAAGATTTTTCATAAAAGCAGGCAATAAGGTGTTTAACAAGATTTTTAAGGCTGTACTGCATGATGTAATGCAATCTTAGCATTACAAATCAATCATAGCCTTTGCGCCTAGGAGAACTTAAGCTTCACAATAGAACTAATCCACAAATTCATCAATCATTTTATCTTTCTTAAAGCTGATATTCATTAATTTGGATTTTCTAGTTGACATTTATTCTGGAACTCCAAATTCATGAAGCACAGCCCCTTTGACTTTGGTGTAGGTTGGGTTTTCATCCAAATGAGGCATAATTAACTCAATATTCCATTCATCTAAGCAGTTGATCATACTGGCCACTTTGTTACGGTCACTGTCCCCATACATGGCCATTTCAAAGCGTTTGATAAAAGTGGCTATATTTCCATTCTTATTGAAGGCAGGCAGGTTTGTCAGCTTGTAATTATCATTCTACTGCTCATGAGTATTTCTATTACTTCTCTACTGGCTTGAACCAGGCCTATCAGGGCGCTGAGGCACTGCACCACAGTTAGAGGAACTTGGGTTGGCCAAAGCAACCATTTTACGTGGAAATTTCCAATGTGACTAAAAATTAATCTCATAATGTTCAGAGGTATCACTGCCAGAAGAATTGCTTTGGGCATGCTGGCTTTGACCATTATCCTAATCCTTCAATATTGCATCTTTTTCATTCAGATTGGTCATTTGAAATTGAAGAGCAGAGGTCACTTGATCTTTCTCTCTGTGTTAAATTTATTTAAATCATTCACTTCTTTATGTAGAGCATTATTTGCCATATTAATATAAGTAACTTCTTTAGTGAGATTATCAATTTGATGACTCATTATGTCCGCTGAGTCTTGAAATTTTGCAAATTCATTCTTAAAAAATTGATATAGCCAAGGGTTGCTCCCCTGCTCAGCGTGGTCACTATATGCATTACCAGCCATGAGCGCCACTTGTTGAAGTTCTTGGCCTACTTCAGATGGCTGGTTTTTCTTCTGAGGTAAGGTGGAGTTTTGAGCATCTATTATATGGCAACAATAGGTCAGACGGTGAAAAAAATTAAGATATTAACTCCTTGGAAATGATACTTCAAAGCTGTATTCTTATGTTGTATACTTGGACAATGGCTCGCTACCCTGATCCTTCTGATCCCAAGTAACTTCTCAACTTAATACAATGGAAAAGTATTAAATACAAAAAGCATGTATATTAAACAATTAACTTGAAGTTTTAAACGATTGTACTTTATCAGTATTAACTTGGATATAATTTATAGGGTATGATGTTAACCACATCTTACCCATGACACCTCATTTTCAATGGCACTTAGCCAGAGAAAAATGTAATAAGTTTGTCTGAGGGTCTACAATTCTTATGACTCAGGGGCATTCACATGGCCTCAGGGTTAGTGTCAATCTTTTAATATCTCAAGGCAGCATTTCTGACATGTCTGCAAATAGCTGAACTGATGCTGCTCTCAAGTAATTGGCAGCACATACCAAGGTGATTCATACTACTAATTAGTAATTAATTTGATTGAAAACTCAATTGACATTAAAAGCTAATTTTGACATAGACCAACAAAGCCCATGAGCCCAGATCATTAAGTTGATTATTATTATTAAGTCCAACTTAACCAACAAAGCCCCCAGGCCCATGTCATCATAGTCAAACTTTATTAAGTGGAATTGCTAGGCTATGAATCCCAAGTTCAGATATACTTAGGTTTTTTGGTCCATAATTACTGATAATATAAATATGATACATAATAAATTAACATCATCAAATACTATTAATTCCTCATCAAATTACCCAATGATTTAGGTCCAATCAATAATTAGGCAGGAAGATGCAAAGCAGAGTCTTTATTTTCTTCTCTGGGTTTGGGCTCATCAGAAGCACATGTGTGATGTGCCAGAGTTTATAAATAATGAAGAAGTTGATGGCTAGTTCTTAATGAGAATGGAGCATGCATGTTTCCAGCAGGCCATTTGGACTGACAAACTCACCAATAACTCACGTTCAGTTTCAAGTACTGCAGACTCTTATTGTTTAATAAAATCCCAAGGTATCAGATCATCTGGGTGTTTGGATTGGCAACAGATCAGATGATTGGCTGGAGTTGGCTATGCAAATCCTCATTACAGAAGTTTTATCAAGGTTGATCTTCATGTTTGACTCTGATTGGTAAAGGCTCAGGAGTTCTTCAGCACCTTGAAGGTCAGATGGAGAGTTGATCCCTACTACAGTATCATCAGTGAAGGCTTGATTTTTCAGCAGCCACTGGTTAGAAAGGATGAGGCCCTAGAGTTTCACATCTGCTGCTTCCAAGAGGATATCAGTTACAAAGTTGAATAGGATAGATGACATAGATTTTCCTTGATGGAGACCCTGGCTGACTCTGATATCATTTGTGAGGCTGTCAGCCACAATCACTTTTGTTATAATACCTGAATACAATATTGAGATTTAGGAGCAGAAAGCTTCTGGGATACCAACCACTTTCAATGACACATACAAGAAGAGCTACACTAACCAATTGTAGACTTCTCCTTGTTGAGAAACAAAAGATAGCCCTGTTTGGATCCTCACATGTCCTGCAGCATGTTCTTGATAGTCCCAATACTGTCCCAGATGGTGCAACCCTTGATTAACCAATGCAGGGCCTGATAGAAGGTATGTGGTGCTGTTGCCATAAGCCTATTTGATAGAAGCATGTAGAAGTTTATAGTAGTATTTGAGAGGGTATTTTTTTAAGGATTAGTCCAGTATCTGACCAGTAATTTAGTATGTATATTAAAATGGACTGGAAGCAATGGATTCAATTGTGGGACTAGTTTATCACTAGATAAACTTAATTTAAGCATTGATGAAGTGATAGCTTTGAAGCAACTTTTATAAAATGATCAGAATAAATGATAGTCAATTTTAGCCTAGTTCATTGCTGGATAAATCTTAAATCTGTTATTGGTGGATCAATAGTTTTGAATCATCTTTTTCTAAATCTGATATCATTTTTGGTAGATGGACATCAATGGGTTTACAGTGATTAAACCTATTGACTTAAGTAAGTATACCAAACTAAATAGTATAACCATTGAGTTTATTGGATCAACTTTTACATACCAACCACTCAACCAAAAATAATTGAACCCATCACATCAACCAATCACAAAATGTATACAAAAACTGATGAGCCTATTGAATTAACCTAATAGTCACCAGTTGCTTACCAAACCCAATGAGGTAATGAATTGATTAAATTACTATCTGCTTATTCAAAATTTTTTGAGCTTATCAAATTGATCAAATAACAAGAAACTGCTCACCCAAAATTAAATAAATATTATCATTATACTTTAGATATCATTGATACATTCTATATATAAGGCTTATTTATCTTCTAATTAATAAAATAAAAAACAGCCTAAGGTGGTTCCCAATTTTTATAAATTATATATATCAAGTTTAGCTATCTTTGATATATTTATTTATGAGATAATATATATAATATACAATGTTTTTATTTTTATATAAAAAAGAGTGAGTTTTCAAAAAATATGTAGATAGTGATTTTTTCAAAATAAGATTAGGAAAAAAAATTTAAAAGGACATTAAAATTTTTTGGGAAAAAGAACTACCTTTAAAAGTTTTTTTTGGTTAAAAATAACTTACTTCAAAAGTTCTTTTTTAAGAAAAAGAACCTCCTTCAAAAAAGGCACTAAAAAGTATGAAATAATCAAGAAATTATAAATTCTAAATAAAACCTTTATTTGAAATTGGTGCCATATTACAACCTCACTTA